>CAMAOC010000113.1:0-149616 GCA_945859555.1 Megachile ligniseca | reverse complement strand
TGCTTATTACTATTATTATTATCGCTATAACTATTATTATTATCCTTACTACTATTATTATTATCGCTATGACTGTTATTATTATCCTTATTCTATTATTACTATCCCTATTACTCTTGTCTTTATCCTTATAACTATTATTATTTCCCTTATTGCTATTATTATTATCGCTATGACTGTTATTATTATCCTTATTCTATTATTACTATCCGTATTACTCTTGTCTTTATCCTTATAACTATTATTATTATCCTTATTACTATTATTATTATCGCTATAACTATTATTATTATCGCTATGACTGTTATTATTATCCTTATTCTATTATTACTATCCCTATTACTCTTTTCTTTATCCTTATAACTATTATTATTATCGCTATAACTATTATTATTATCGCTATGACTGTTATTATTATCCTTATTGTATTATTACTATACCTATTACTCTTGTCTTTACCCTGATAATTATTATTATTTCCCATATTACAATTATTATTGTCTCTATAACTGTTATTATTATCCTTATTACTAGTATTATTAGCACTATAACTATTATGTTTATCCTTATTACTATTATTATTATCACTATAACTATTATTATTATCCTTATTACTAGTATTATTAGCACTATAACTATTATATTTATCCTTATCACTATTATTATTCGCACTATAACTATTATGTTTATCCTTATTTCTATTATTATTAGCGCTATAACTATTATTATTATCCTTATTACTATTATTATCGCCACGACTGTTATTATTATCCTTATTCTACTATTGCTATCCCTATTACTCCTGTCTTTATCCTTATAACTATTATTATTTCCCTTATTACTATTATTATTATCATTATAACTGTTATTATTATCCTTATTACTAGTATTATTATCTCTATAACTATTATTGTTATCCTCATTACTATTATTATTATCGCTATCCCTGTTATTATTATCCTTATTCTATTATTACTATCCCTATTACTCTTGTCTCTATCCTTATAACTATTATTATTATGCTTATTACTATTATTATTAGCACTATAACTATTATTATTATCCTTATTACTATTATTATTATCGGTATGACTGTTATTATTATACTTATTCTATTATTACTATCCCTATTAGTCTTGTCTTTATCCTTATAACTATGATTATCGCTATAACTATTATTATTATCGCTATGACTGTTATTATTATCCTTATTGTATTATTAATATCCCTATTACTCTTGTCTTTATCCTTATAACTATTATTATTATCCTTATTACTATTATTATCGCTATGACTGTTATTATTATCCTTATTCTACTATTACTATCCCTATTACTCTTGTCTCTATCCTTACAACTATTATTATTATGCTTATTACTACTATTATTATCGCTATAACTATTATTATTATCCTTACTACTATTATTATTATCGCTATGACTGTTATTATTATCCTTATTCTATTATTACTATCCCTATTACTCCTGTCTCTATCCTTATAACTATTATTATTATCCTTATTACTATTATTATTAGCACTATAACTATTATGTTTATCCTTATTACTATTATTATTATCGCTATAACTATTCTTATTATCCTTATCACTATTATTACTAGCACTATAACTATTATGTTTATCCTTATTACTATTATTATTATTGCTATAACTGTTATTATTATCCTTATTACTATTATTATTAGCACTATAGCTATTATTATTATCCTTATTACTATTATTATCGCTATGACTGTTATTATTATCCTTACTCTACTATTACTATCCCTATTACTCTTGTCTCTATCCTTATAACTATTATTATTATGCTTATTACTATTATTATTATCCTTACTACTATTATTATTATCGCTATGACTGTTATTATTATCCTTATTCTATTATTACTATCCCTATTACTCCTGTCTCTATCCTTATAACTATTATTATTATGCTTATTACTATTATTATTATCGCTATAACTATTATTATTATCCTTACTACTATTATTATTATCGCTATGACTGTTATTATTATCCTTATTCTATTATTACTATCCCTATTACTCTTGTCTTTATCCTTATAACTATTATTATTTCCCTTATTGCTATTATTATTATCGCTATGACTGTTATTATTATCCTTATTCTATTATTACTATCCGTATTACTCTTGTCTTTATCCTTATAACTATTATTATTATCCTTATTACTATTATTATTATCGCTATAACTATTATTATTATCGCTATGACTGTTATTATTATCCTTATTCTATTATTACTATCCCTATTACTCTTTTCTTTATCCTTATAACTATTATTATTATCGCTATAACTATTATTATTATCGCTATGACTGTTATTATTATCCTTATTGTATTATTACTATACCTATTACTCTTGTCTTTACCCTGATAATTATTATTATTTCCCATATTACAATTATTATTGTCTCTATAACTGTTATTATTATCCTTATTACTAGTATTATTAGCACTATAACTATTATGTTTATCCTTATTACTATTATTATTATCACTATAACTATTATTATTATCCTTATTACTAGTATTATTAGCACTATAACTATTATATTTATCCTTATCACTATTATTATTCGCACTATAACTATTATGTTTATCCTTATTTCTATTATTATTAGCGCTATAACTATTATTATTATCCTTATTACTATTATTATCGCCACGACTGTTATTATTATCCTTATTCTACTATTGCTATCCCTATTACTCCTGTCTTTATCCTTATAACTATTATTATTTCCCTTATTACTATTATTATTATCATTATAACTGTTATTATTATCCTTATTACTAGTATTATTATCTCTATAACTATTATTGTTATCCTCATTACTATTATTATTATCGCTATCCCTGTTATTATTATCCTTATTCTATTATTACTATCCCTATTACTCTTGTCTCTATCCTTATAACTATTATTATTATGCTTATTACTATTATTATTAGCACTATAACTATTATTATTATCCTTATTACTATTATTATTATCGGTATGACTGTTATTATTATACTTATTCTATTATTACTATCCCTATTAGTCTTGTCTTTATCCTTATAACTATGATTATCGCTATAACTATTATTATTATCGCTATGACTGTTATTATTATCCATATTGTATTATTAATATCCCTATTACTCTTGTCTTTATCCTTATAACTATTATTATTATCCTTATTACTATTATTATCGCTATGACTGTTATTATTATCCTTATTCTACTATTACTATCCCTATTACTCTTGTCTCTATCCTTACAACTATTATTATTATGCTTATTACTACTATTATTATCGCTATAACTATTATTATTATCCTTACTACTATTATTATTATCGCTATGACTGTTATTATTATCCTTATTCTATTATTACTATCCCTATTACTCCTGTCTCTATCCTTATAACTATTATTATTATCCTTATTACTATTATTATTAGCACTATAACTATTATGTTTATCCTTATTACTATTATTATTATCGCTATAACTATTCTTATTATCCTTATCACTATTATTACTAGCACTATAACTATTATGTTTATCCTTATTACTATTATTATTATTGCTATAACTGTTATTATTATCCTTATTACTATTATTATTAGCACTATAGCTATTATTATTATCCTTATTACTATTATTATCGCTATGACTGTTATTATTATCCTTACTCTACTATTACTATCCCTATTACTCTTGTCTCTATCCTTATAACTATTATTATTATGCTTATTACTATTATTATTATCCTTACTACTATTATTATTATCGCTATGACTGTTATTATTATCCTTATTCTATTATTACTATCCCTATTACTCCTGTCTCTATCCTTATAACTATTATTATTATGCTTATTACTATTATTATTATCGCTATAACTATTATTATTATCCTTACTACTATTATTATTATCGCTATGACTGTTATTATTATCCTTACTCTACTATTACTATCCCTATTACTCTTGTCTCTATCCTTATAACTATTATTATTATGCTTATTACTATTATTATTATCGCTATAACTATTATTATTATCCTTACTACTATTATTATTATCGCTATGACAGTTATTATTATTCTTATTCTATTATTACTATCCCTATTACTCTTCTCTTTATCCTTGTAACTATTAGTATTATCCTTATTACTATTCTTATTATCGCTATAACTATTATTATTAACCTTATTACTATTATTACTAGCACTATAACTATTATTATTATCCTTATAACTATTATTATTATCAATATAGCTATTATTATTATCGCTATGACTATTATTATTATCCTTATTACTTTATTATTATCGCTATGACTGTTATTGTTATCCTTATTCTACTATTACTATCGCTATTACTCTTGTCTCTATCCTTATAACTATTATTATTATGCTTATTACTATTATTGTTATCGCTATAACTATTATTATTATCCTTACTACTATTATTATTATCGCAATGACTGTTATTATTATCCTTATTCTATTATTACTATCCATATTACTCTTGTCTTTATCCTTATAACTATTATTATTTCCCTTATTGCTATTATTATTATCGCTATGACTGTTATTATTATCCTTATTACTATTATTATCGCTATGACTGTTATTATTATCCTTACTCTACGATTACTATCCCTATTACTCTTGTGTCTATCCTTATAGCTATTATTATTATGCTTATTACTATTATTATTATCCATACTACTATTATTATTATCGCTATGACTGTTATTATTATCCTTATTCTATTATTACTATCCCTATTACTCTTCTCTTTATCCTTATAACTATTAGTATTATCCTTATTACTATTATTATTATCGCTATAACTATTATTATTAACCTTATTACTATTATTACTAGCACTATAACTATTATTATTATCCTTATTACTATTATTATTATCGCTATGACTGTTATTATTATCCTTATTCTATTATTACTATCCCTATTACTCCTGTCTCTATCCTTATAACTATTATTATTATCCTTATTACTATTATTATTAGCACTATAACTATTATGTTTATCCTTATTACTATTATTATTATCGCTATAACTATTCTTATTATCCTTATCACTATTATTACTAGCACTATAACTATTATGTTTATCCTTATTACTATTATTATTATTGCTATAACTGTTATTATTATCCTTATTACTATTATTATTAGCACTATAGCTATTATTATTATCCTTATTACTATTATTATCGCTATGACTGTTATTATTATCCTTACTCTACTATTACTATCCCTATTACTCTTGTCTCTTTCCTTATAACTATTATTATTATGCTTATTACTATTATTATTATCCTTACTACTATTATTATTATCGCTATGACTGTTATTATTATCCTTATTCTATTATTACTATCCCTATTACTCCTGTCTCTATCCTTATAACTATTATTATTATGCTCATTACTATTATTATTATCGCTATAATTATTATTATTATCCTTACTACTATTATTATTATCGCTATGACTGTTATTATTATCCTTACTCTACTATTACTATCCCTATTACTCTTGTCTCTATCCTTATAACTATTATTATTATGCTTATTACTATTATTATTATCGCTATAACTATTATTATTATCCTTACTACTATTATTATTATCGCTATGACAGTTATTATTATTCTTATTCTATTATTACTATCCCTATTACTCTTCTCTTTATCCTTGTAACTATTAGTATTATCCTTATTACTATTATTATTATCGCTATAACTATTATTATTAACCTTATTACTATTATTACTAGCACTATAACTATTATTATTATCCTTATAACTATTATTATTATCAATATAGCTATTATTATTATCGCTATGACTATTATTATTATCCTTATTACTTTATTATTATCGCTATGACTGTTATTGTTATCCTTATTCTACTATTACTATCGCTATTACTCTTGTCTCTATCCTTATAACTATTATTATTATGCTTATTACTATTATTGTTATCGCTATAACTATTATTATTATCCTTACTACTATTATTATTATCGCAATGACTGTTATTATTATCCTTATTCTATTATTACTATCCATATTACTCTTGTCTTTATCCTTATAACTATTATTATTTCCCTTATTGCTATTATTATTATCGCTATGACTGTTATTATTATCCATATTCTATTATTACTATCCCTATTACTCTTGTCATTATCCTTATAACTATTATTATTATCCTTATTACTATTATTATTATCGCTATAACTATTATTATTACCGCTATGACTGTTATTATTATCCTTATTACTATTATTATCGCTATGACTGTTATTATTATCCTTACTCTACGATTACTATCCCTATTACTCTTGTGTCTATCCTTATAACTATTATTATTATGCTTATTACTATTATTATTATCCATACTACTATTATTATTATCGCTATGACTGTTATTATTATCCTTATTCTATTATTACTATCCCTATTACTCCTGTCTCTATCCTTATAACTATTATTATTATGCTTATTACTATTATTATTATCGCTATAACTATTATTATTATCCTTACTACTATTATTATTATCGCTATGACTGTTATTATTATCCTTATTCTATTATTACTATCCCTATTACTCTTGTCTTTATCCTTATAACTATTATTATTTCCCTTATTGCTATTATTATTATCGCTATGACTGTTATTATTATCCTTATTCTATTATTACTATCCGTATTACTCTTGTCTTTACCCTGATAATTATTATTATTTCCCATATTACAATTATTATTGTCTCTATAACTGTTATTATTATCCTTATTACTAGTATTATTAGCACTATAACTATTATGTTTATCCTTATTACTATTATTATTATCACTATAACTATTATTATTATCCTTATTACTAGTATTATTAGCACTATAACTATTATATTTATCCTTATCACTATTATTATTCGCACTATAACTATTATGTTTATCCTTATTTCTATTATTATTAGCGCTATAACTATTATTATTATCCTTATTACTATTATTATTATCGGTATGACTGTTATTATTATACTTATTCTATTATTACTATCCCTATTAGTCTTGTCTTTATCCTTATAACTATGATTATCGCTATAACTATTATTATTATCGCTATGACTGTTATTATTATCCTTATTGTATTATTAATATCCCTATTACTCTTGTCTTTATCCTTATAACTATTATTATTATCCTTATTACTTTTATTATCGCTATGACTGTTATTATTATCCTTATTCTACTATTACTATCCCTATTACTCTTGTCTCTATCCTTACAACTATTATTATTATGCTTATTACTACTATTATTATCGCTATAACTATTATTATTATCCTTACTACTATTATTATTATCGCTATGACTGTTATTATTATCCTTATTCTATTATTACTATCCCTATTACTCCTGTCTCTATCCTTATAACTATTATTATTATCCTTATTACTATTATTATTAGCACTATAACTATTATGTTTATCCTTATTACTATTATTATTATCGCTATAACTATTCTTATTATCCTTATCACTATTATTACTAGCACTATAACTATTATGTTTATCCTTATTACTATTATTATTATTGCTATAACTGTTATTATTATCCTTATTACTATTATTATTAGCACTATAGCTATTATTATTATCCTTATTACTATTATTATCGCTATGACTGTTATTATTATCCTTACTCTACTATTACTATCCCTATTACTCTTGTCTCTATCCTTATAACTATTATTATTATGCTTATTACTATTATTATTATCCTTACTACTATTATTATTATCGCTATGACTGTTATTATTATCCTTATTCTATTATTACTATCCCTATTACTCCTGTCTCTATCCTTATAACTATTATTATTATGCTTATTACTATTATTATTATCGCTATAACTATTATTATTATCCTTACTACTATTATTATTATCGCTATGACTGTTATTATTATCCTTACTCTACTATTACTATCCCTATTACTCTTGTCTCTATCCTTATAACTATTATTATTATGCTTATTACTATTATTATTATCGCTATAACTATTATTATTATCCTTACTACTATTATTATTATCGCTATGACAGTTATTATTATTCTTATTCTATTATTACTATCCCTATTACTCTTCTCTTTATCCTTGTAACTATTAGTATTATCCTTATTACTATTATTATTATCGCTATAACTATTATTATTAACCTTATTACTATTATTACTAGCACTATAACTATTATTATTATCCTTATAACTATTATTATTATCAATATAGCTATTATTATTATCGCTATGACTATTATTATTATCCTTATTACTTTATTATTATCGCTATGACTGTTATTGTTATCCTTATTCTACTATTACTATCGCTATTACTCTTGTCTCTATCCTTATAACTATTATTATTATGCTTATTACTATTATTGTTATCGCTATAACTATTATTATTATCCTTACTACTATTATTATTATCGCAATGACTGTTATTATTATCCTTATTCTATTATTACTATCCATATTACTCTTGTCTTTATCCTTATAACTATTATTATTTCCCTTATTGCTATTATTATTATCGCTATGACTGTTATTATTATCCTTATTACTATAATTATCGCTATGACTGTTATTATTATCCTTACTCTACGATTACTATCCCTATTACTCTTGTGTCTATCCTTATAACTATTATTATTATGCTTATTACTATTATTATTATCCATACTACTATTATTATTATCGCTATGACTGTTATTATTATCCTTATTCTATTATTACTATCCCTATTACTCTTCTCTTTATCCTTATAACTATTATTATTATGCTTATTACTATTATTATTATCCTTACTACTATTATTATTATCGCTATGACTGTTATTATTATCCTTATTCTATTATTACTATCCCTATTACTCCTGTCTCTATCCTTATAACTATTATTATTATCCTTATTACTATTATTATTAGCACTATAACTATTATGTTTATCCTTATTACTATTATTATTATCGCTATAACTATTCTTATTATCCTTATCACTATTATTACTAGCACTATAACTATTATGTTTATCCTTATTACTATTATTATTATTGCTATAACTGTTATTATTATCCTTATTACTATTATTATTAGCACTATAGCTATTATTATTATCCTTATTACTATTATTATCGCTATGACTGTTATTATTATCCTTACTCTACTATTACTATCCCTATTACTCTTCTCTCTATCCTTATAACTATTATTATTATGCTTATTACTATTATTATTATCCTTACTACTATTATTATTATCGCTATGACTGTTATTATTATCCTTATTCTATTATTACTATCCCTATTACTCCTGTCTCTATCCTTATAACTATTATTATTATGCTTATTACTATTATTATTATCGCTATAACTATTATTATTATCCTTACTACTATTATTATTATCGCTATGACAGTTATTATTATTCTTATTCTATTATTACTATCCCTATTACTCTTCTCTTTATCCTTGTAACTATTAGTATTATCCTTATTACTATTATTATTATCGCTATAACTATTATTATTAACCTTATTACTATTATTACTAGCACTATAACTATTATTATTATCCTTATAACTATTATTATTATCAATATAGCTATTATTATTATCGCTATGACTATTATTATTATCCTTATTACTTTATTATTATCGCTATGACTGTTATTGTTATCCTTATTCTACTATTACTATCGCTATTACTCTTGTCTCTATCCTTATAACTATTATTATTATGCTTATTACTATTATTGTTATCGCTATAACTATTATTATTATCCTTACTACTATTATTATTATCGCTATAACTATTATTATTAACCTTATTACTATTATTACTAGCACTATACCTATTATTATTATCCTTATTACTATTATTATTATCGCTATGACTGTTATTATTATCCTTATTCTATTATTACTGTCCCTATTACTCCTGTCTCTATCCTTATAAGTATTATTATTATCCTTACTACTATTATTATTAGCACTATAACTATTATGTTTATCCTTATTACTATTATTATTATCGCTATAACTATTCCTATTATCCTTATCACTATTATTACTAGCACTATAACTATTATGTTTATCCTTATTACTATTATTATTATTGCTATAACTGTTATTATTATCCTTATTACTATTATTATTAGCACTATAGCTATTATTATTATCCTTATTACTATTATTATCGCTATGACTGTTATTATTATCCTTACTCTACTATTACTATCCCTATTACTCTTGTCTCTATCCTTATAACTATTATTATTATGCTTATTACTATTATTATTATCCTTACTACTATTATTATTATCGCTATGACTGTTATTATTATCCTTATTCTATTATTACTATCCCTATTACTCCTGTCTCTATCCTTATAACTATTATTATTATGCTTATTACTATTATTATTATCGCTATAACTATTATTATTATCCTTACTACTATTATTATTATCGCTATGACTGTTATTATTATCCTTATTCTATTATTACTATCCCTATTACTCTTGTCTTTCTCCTTATAACTATGATTATCGCTATAACTATTATTATTATCGCTATGACTGTTATTATTATCCTTATTGTATTATTAATATCCCTATTACTCTTGTCTTTATCCTTATAACTATTATTATTATCCTTATTACTATTATTATCGCTATGACTGTTATTATTATCCTTATTCTACTATTACTATCCCTATTACTCTTGTCTCTATCCTTACAACTATTATTATTATGCTTATTACTACTATTATTATCGCTATAACTATTATTATTATCCTTACTACTATTATTATTATCGCTATGACTGTTATTATTATCCTTATTCTATTATTACTATCCCTATTACTCCTGTCTCTATCCTTATAACTATTATTATTATCCTTATTACTATTATTATTAGCACTATAACTATTATGTTTATCCTTATTACTATTATTATTATCGCTATAACTATTCTTATTATCCTTATCACTATTATTACTAGCACTATAACTATTATGTTTATCCTTATTACTATTATTATTATTGCTATAACTGTTATTATTATCCTTATTACTATTATTATTAGCACTATAGCTATTATTATTATCCTTATTACTATTATTATCGCTATGACTGTTATTATTATCCTTACTCTACTATTACTATCCCTATTACTCTTGTCTCTATCCTTATAACTATTATTATTATGCTTATTACTATTATTATTATCCTTACTACTATTATTATTATCGCTATGACTGTTATTATTATCCTTATTCTATTATTACTATCCCTATTACTCCTGTCTCTATCCTTATAACTATTATTATTATGCTTATTACTATTATTATTATCGCTATAACTATTATTATTATCCTTACTACTATTATTATTATCGCTATGACTGTTATTATTATCCTTACTCTACTATTACTATCCCTATTACTCTTGTCTCTATCCTTATAACTATTATTATTATGCTTATTACTATTATTATTATCGCTATAACTATTATTATTATCCTTACTACTATTATTATTATCGCTATGACAGTTATTATTATTCTTATTCTATTATTACTATCCCTATTACTCTTCTCTTTATCCTTGTAACTATTAGTATTATCCTTATTACTATTATTATTATCGCTATAACTATTATTATTAACCTTATTACTATTATTACTAGCACTATAACTATTATTATTATCCTTATAACTATTATTATTATCAATATAGCTATTATTATTATCGCTATGACTATTATTATTATCCTTATTACTTTATTATTATCGCTATGACTGTTATTGTTATCCTTATTCTACTATTACTATCGCTATTACTCTTGTCTCTATCCTTATAACTATTATTATTATGCTTATTACTATTATTGTTATCGCTATAACTATTATTATTATCCTTACTACTATTATTATTATCGCAATGACTGTTATTATTATCCTTATTCTATTATTACTATCCATATTACTCTTGTCTTTATCCTTATAACTATTATTATTTCCCTTATTGCTATTATTATTATCGCTATGACTGTTATTATTATCCTTATTACTATTATTATCGCTATGACTGTTATTATTATCCTTACTCTACGATTACTATCCCTATTACTCTTGTGTCTATCCTTATAACTATTATTATTATGCTTATTACTATTATTATTATCCATACTACTATTATTATTATCGCTATGACTGTTATTATTATCCTTATTCTATTATTACTATCCCTATTACTCTTCTCTTTATCCTTATAACTATTAGTATTATCCTTATTACTATTATTATTATCGCTATAACTATTATTATTAACCTTATTACTATTATTACTAGCACTATAACTATTATTATTATCCTTATTACTATTATTATTATCGCTATGACTGTTATTATTATCCTTATTCTATTATTACTATCCCTATTACTCCTGTCTCTATCCTTATAACTATTATTATTATCCTTATTACTATTATTATTAGCACTATAACTATTATGTTTATCCTTATTACTATTATTATTATCGCTATAACTATTCTTATTATCCTTATCACTATTATTACTAGCACTATAACTATTATGTTTATCCTTATTACTATTATTATTATTGCTATAACTGTTATTATTATCCTTATTACTATTATTATTAGCACTATAGCTATTATTATTATCCTTATTACTATTATTATCGCTATGACTGTTATTATTATCCTTACTCTACTATTACTATCCCTATTACTCTTGTCTCTATCCTTATAACTATTATTATTACGCTTTCTACTATTATTATTATCCTTACTACTATTATTATTATCGCTATGACTGTTATTATTATCCTTATTCTATTATTACTATCCCTATTACTCCTGTCTCTATCCTTATAACTATTATTATTATGCTTATTACTATTATTATTATCGCTATAACTATTATTATTATCCTTACTACTATTATTATTATCGCTATGACTGTTATTATTATCCTTACTCTACTATTACTATCCCTATTACTCTTGTCTCTATCCTTATAACTATTATTATTATGCTTATTACTATTATTATTATCGCTATAACTATTATTATTATCCTTACTACTATTATTATTATCGCTATGACAGTTATTATTATTCTTATTCTATTATTACTATCCCTATTACTCTTCTCTTTATCCTTGTAACTATTAGTATTATCCTTATTACTATTATTATTATCGCTATAACTATTATTATTAACCTTATTACTATTATTACTAGCACTATAACTATTATTATTATCCTTATAACTATTATTATTATCAATATAGCTATTATTATTATCGCTATGACTATTATTATTATCCTTATTACTTTATTATTATCGCTATGACTGTTATTGTTATCCTTATTCTACTATTACTATCGCTATTACTCTTGTCTCTATCCTTATAACTATTATTATTATGCTTATTACTATTATTATTATCGCTATAACTATTATTATTATCCTTACTACTATTATTATTATCGCTATGACAGTTATTATTATTCTTATTCTATTATTACTATCCCTATTACTCTTCTCTTTATCCTTGTAACTATTAGTATTATCCTTATTACTATTATTATTATCGCTATAACTATTATTATTAACCTTATTACTATTATTACTAGCACTATAACTATTATTATTATCCTTATAACTATTATTATTATCAATATAGCTATTATTATTATCGCTATGACTATTATTATTATCCTTATTACTTTATTATTATCGCTATGACTGTTATTGTTATCCTTATTCTACTATTACTATCGCTATTACTCTTGTCTCTATCCTTATAACTATTATTATTATGCTTATTACTATTATTGTTATCGCTATAACTATTATTATTATCCTTACTACTATTATTATTATCGCAATGACTGTTATTATTATCCTTATTCTATTATTACTATCCATATTACTCTTGTCTTTATCCTTATAACTATTATTATTTCCCTTATTGCTATTATTATTATCGCTATGACTGTTATTATTATCCTTATTACTATTATTATCGCTATGACTGTTATTATTATCCTTACTCTACGATTACTATCCCTATTACTCTTGTGTCTATCCTTATAACTATTATTATTATGCTTATTACTATTATTATTATCCATACTACTATTATTATTATCGCTATGACTGTTATTATTATCCTTATTCTATTATTACTATCCCTATTACTCTTCTCTTTATCCTTATAACTATTAGTATTATCCTTATTACTATTATTATTATCGCTATAACTATTATTATTAACCTTATTACTATTATTACTAGCACTATAACTATTATTATTATCCTTATTACTATTATTATTATCGCTATGACTGTTATTATTATCCTTATTCTATTATTACTATCCCTATTACTCCTGTCTCTATCCTTATAACTATTATTATTATCCTTATTACTATTATTATTAGCACTATAACTATTATGTTTATCCTTATTACTATTATTATTATCGCTATAACTATTCTTATTATCCTTATCACTATTATTACTAGCACTATAACTATTATGTTTATCCTTATTACTATTATTATTATTGCTATAACTGTTATTATTATCCTTATTACTATTATTATTAGCACTATAGCTATTATTATTATCCTTATTACTATTATTATCGCTATGACTGTTATTATTATCCTTACTCTACTATTACTATCCCTATTACTCTTGTCTCTATCCTTATAACTATTATTATTACGCTTTCTACTATTATTATTATCCTTACTACTATTATTATTATCGCTATGACTGTTATTATTATCCTTATTCTATTATTACTATCCCTATTACTCCTGTCTCTATCCTTATAACTATTATTATTATGCTTATTACTATTATTATTATCGCTATAACTATTATTATTATCCTTACTACTATTATTATTATCGCTATGACTGTTATTATTATCCTTACTCTACTATTACTATCCCTATTACTCTTGTCTCTATCCTTATAACTATTATTATTATGCTTATTACTATTATTATTATCGCTATAACTATTATTATTATCCTTACTACTATTATTATTATCGCTATGACAGTTATTATTATTCTTATTCTATTATTACTATCCCTATTACTCTTCTCTTTATCCTTGTAACTATTAGTATTATCCTTATTACTATTATTATTATCGCTATAACTATTATTATTAACCTTATTACTATTATTACTAGCACTATAACTATTATTATTATCCTTATAACTATTATTATTATCAATATAGCTATTATTATTATCGCTATGACTATTATTATTATCCTTATTACTTTATTATTATCGCTATGACTGTTATTGTTATCCTTATTCTACTATTACTATCGCTATTACTCTTGTCTCTATCCTTATAACTATTATTATTATGCTTATTACTATTATTGTTATCGCTATAACTATTATTATTATCCTTACTACTATTATTATTATCGCAATGACTGTTATTATTATCCTTATTCTATTATTACTATCCATATTACTCTTGTCTTTATCCTTATAACTATTATTATTTCCCTTATTGCTATTATTATTATCGCTATGACTGTTATTATTATCCATATTCTATTATTACTATCCCTATTACTCTTGTCATTATCCTTATAACTATTATTATTATCCTTATTACTATTATTATTATCGCTATAACTATTATTATTACCGCTATGACTGTTATTATTATCCTTATTACTATTATTATCGCTATGACTGTTATTATTATCCTTACTCTACGATTACTATCCCTATTACTCTTGTGTCTATCCTTATAACTATTATTATTATGCTTATTACTATTATTATTATCCATACTACTATTATTATTATCGCTATGACTGTTATTATTATCCTTATTCTATTATTACTATCCCTATTACTCTTCTCTTTATCCTTATAACTATTAGTATTATCCTTATTACTATTATTATTATCGCTATAACTATTATTATTAACCTTATTACTATTATTACTAGCACTATAACTATTATTATTATCCTTATTACTATTATTATTATCGCTATGACTGTTATTATTATCCTTATTCTATTATTACTATCCCTATTACTCCTGTCTCTATCCTTATAACTATTATTATTATCCTTATTACTATTATTATTAGCACTATAACTATTATGTTTATCCTTATTACTATTATTATTATCGCTATAACTATTCTTATTATCCTTATCACTATTATTACTAGCACTATAACTATTATGTTTATCCTTATTACTATTATTATTATTGCTATAACTGTTATTATTATCCTTATTACTATTATTATTAGCACTATAGCTATTATTATTATCCTTATTACTATTATTATCGCTATGACTGTTATTATTATCCTTACTCTATTATTACTATCCCTATTACTCCTGTCTCTATCCTTATAACTATTATTATTATGCTTATTACTATTATTATTATCGCTATAACTATTATTATTATCCTTACTACTATTATTATTATCGCTATGACTGTTATTATTATCCTTACTCTACTATTACTATCCCTATTACTCTTGTCTCTATCCTTATAACTATTATTATTATGCTTATTACTATTATTATTATCGCTATAACTATTATTATTATCCTTACTACTATTATTATTATCGCTATGACAGTTATGATTATTCTTATTCTATTATTACTATCCCTATTACTCTTCTCTTTATCCGTGTAACTATTAGTATTATCCTTATTACTATTATTATTATCGCTATAACTATTATTATTAACCTTATTACTATTATTACTAGCACTATAACTATTATTATTATCCTTATAACTATTATTATTATCAATATAGCTATTATTATTATCGCTATGACTATTATTATTATCCTTATTACTTTATTATTATCGCTATGACTGTTATTGTTATCCTTATTCTACTATTACTATCGCTATTACTCTTGTCTCTATCCTTATAACTATTATTATTATGCTTATTACTATTATTGTTATCGCTATAACTATTATTATTATCCTTACTACTATTATTATTATCGCAATGACTGTTATTATTATCCTTATTCTATTATTACTATCCATATTACTCTTGTCTTTATCCTTATAACTATTATTATTTCCCTTATTGCTATTATTATTATCGCTATGACTGTTATTATTATTCATATTCTATTATTACTATCCCTATTACTCTTGTCATTATCCTTATAACTATTATTATTATCCTTATTACTATTATTATTATCGCTATAACTATTATTATTACCGCTATGACTGTTATTATTATCCTTATTACTATTATTATCGCTATGACTGTTATTATTATCCTTACTCTACGATTACTATCCCTATTACTCTTGTGTCTATCCTTATAACTATTATTATTATGCTTATTACTATTATTATTATCCATACTACTATTATTATTATCGCTATGACTGTTATTATTATCCTTATTCTATTATTACTATCCCTATTACTCTTCTCTTTATCCTTATAACTATTAGCATTATCCTTATTACTATTATTATTATCGCTATAACTATTATTATTAACCTTATTACTATTATTACTAGCACTATAACTATTATTATTATCCTTATAACTATTATTATTATCAATATAGCTATTATTATTATCGCTATGACTATTATTATTATCCTTATTACTTTATTATTATCGCTATGACTGTTATTGTTATCCTTATTCTACTATTACTATCGCTATTACTCTTGTCTCTATCCTTATAACTATTATTATTATGCTTATTACTATTATTGTTATCGCTATAACTATTATTATTATCCTTACTACTATTATTATTATCGCAATGACTGTTATTATTATCCATATTCTATTATTACTATCCCTATTACTCTTGTCATTATCCTTATAACTATTATTATTATCCTTATTACTATTATTATTATCGCTATAACTATTATTATTACCGCTATGACTGTTATTATTATCCTTATTACTATTATTATCGCTATGACTGTTATTATTATCCTTACTCTACGATTACTATCCCTATTACTCTTGTGTCTATCCTTATAACTATTATTATTATGCTTATTACTATTATTATTATCCATACTACTATTATTATTATCGCTATGACTGTTATTATTATCCTTATTCTATTATTACTATCCCTATTACTCTTCTCTTTATCCTTATAACTATTAGTATTATCCTTATTACTATTATTATTATCGCTATAACTATTATTATTAACCTTATTACTATTATTACTAGCACTATAACTATTATTATTATCCTTATTACTATTATTATTATCGCTATGACTGTTATTATTATCCTTATTCTATTATTACTATCCCTATTACTCCTGTCTCTATCCTTATAACTATTATTATTATCCTTATTACTATTATTATTAGCACTATAACTATTATGTTTATCCTTATTACTATTATTATTATCGCTATAACTATTCTTATTATCCTTATCACTATTATTACTAGCACTATAACTATTATGTTTATCCTTATTACTATTATTATTATTGCTATAACTGTTATTATTATCCTTATTACTATTATTATTAGCACTATAGCTATTATTATTATCCTTATTACTATTATTATCGCTATGACTGTTATTATTATCCTTACTCTACTATTACTATCCCTATTACTCTTGTCTCTATCCTTATAACTATTATTATTATGCTTACTACTATTATTATTATCCTTACAACTATTATTATTATCGCTATGACTGTTATTATTATCCTTATTCTATTATTACTATCCTTATTACTCCTGTCTCTATCCTTATAACTATTATTATTATGCTTATTACTATTATTATTATCGCTATAACTATTATTATTATCCTTACTACTATTATTATTATCGCTATGACTGTTATTATTATCCTTACTCTACTATTACTATCCCTATTACTCTTGTCTCTATCCTTATAACTATTATTATTATGCTTATTACTATTATTATTATCGCTATAACTATTATTATTATCCTTACTACTATTATTATTATCGCTATGACTGTTATTATTATCCTTACTCTACTATTACTATCCCTATTACTCTTGTCTCTATCCTTATAACTATTATTATTATGCTTATTACTATTATTATTATGCTTATTACTATTATTATTATCGCTATAACTATTATTATTATCCTTACTACTATTATTATTATCGCTATGACAGTTATTATTATTCTTATTCTATTATTACTATCCCTATTACTCTCCTCTTTATCCTTGTAACTATTAGTATTATCCTTATTACTATTATTATTATCGCTATAACTATTATTATTAACCTTATTACTATTATTACTAGCACTATAACTATTATTATTATCCTTATAACTATTATTATTATCAATATAGCTATTATTATTATCGCTATGACTATTATTATTATCCTTATTACTTTATTATTATCGCTATGACTGTTATTGTTATCCTTATTCTACTATTACTATCGCTATTACTCTTGTCTCTATCCTTATAACTATTATTATTATGCTTATTACTATTATTGTTATCGCTATAACTCTTATTATTATCCTTACTACTATTATTATTATCGCAATGACTGTTATTATTATCCTTATTCTATTATTACTATCCATATTACTCTTGTCTTTATCCTTATAACTATTATTATTTCCCTTATTGCTATTATTATTATCGCTATGTCTGTTATTATTATCCTTATTCTATTATTACTATCCCTATTACTCTTCTCTTTATCCTTATAACTATTAGTATTATCCTTATTACTATTATTATTATCGCTATAACTATTATTATTAACCTTATTACTATTATTACTAGCACTATAACTATTATTATTATCCTTATTACTATTATTATTATCGCTATGACTGTTATTATTATCCTTATTCTATTATTACTATCCCTATTACTCCTGTCTCTATCCTTATAACTATTATTATTATCCTTATTACTATTATTATTAGCACTATAACTATTATGTTTATCCTTATTACTATTATTATTATCGCTATAACTATTCTTATTATCCTTATCACTATTATTACTAGCACTATAACTATTATGTTTATCCTTATTACTATTATTATTATTGCTATAACTGTTATTATTATCCTTATTACTATTATTATTAGCACTATAGCTATTATTATTATCCTTATTACTATTATTATCGCTATGACTGTTATTATTATCCTTACTCTACTATTACTATCCCTATTACTCTTGTCTCTATCCTTATAACTATTATTATTATGCTTATTACTATTATTATTATCCTTACTACTATTATTATTATCGCTATGACTGTTATTATTATCCTTATTCTATTATTACTATCCCTATTACTCCTGTCTCTATCCTTATAACTATTATTATTATGCTTATTACTATTATTATTATCGCTATAACTATTATTATTATCCTTACTACTATTATTATTATCGCTATGACTGTTATTATTATCCTTACTCTACTATTACTATCCCTATTACTCTTGTCTCTATCCTTATAACTATTATTATTATGCTTATTACTATTATTATTATCGCTATAACTATTATTATTATCCTTACTACTATTATTATTATCGCTATGACAGTTATTATTATTCTTATTCTATTATTACTATCCCTATTACTCTTCTCTTTATCCTTGTAACTATTAGTATTATCCTTATTACTATTATTATTATCGCTATAACTATTATTATTAACCTTATTACTATTATTACTAGCACTATAACTATTATTATTATCCTTATAACTATTATTATTATCAATATAGCTATTATTATTATCGCTATGACTATTATTATTATCCTTATTACTTTATTATTATCGCTATGACTGTTATTGTTATCCTTATTCTACTATTACTATCGCTATTACTCTTGTCTCTATCCTTATAACTATTATTATTATGCTTATTACTATTATTGTTATCGCTATAACTATTATTATTATCCTTACTACTATTATTATTATCGCAATGACTGTTATTATTATCCTTATTCTATTATTACTATCCATATTACTCTTGTCTTTATCCTTATAACTATTATTATTTCCCTTATTGCTATTATTATTATCGCTATGACTGTTATTATTATCCATATTCTATTATTACTATCCCTATTACTCTTGTCATTATCCTTATAACTATTATTATTATCCTTATTACTATTATTATTATCGCTATAACTATTATTATTACCGCTATGACTGTTATTATTATCCTTATTACTATTATTATCGCTATGACTGTTATTATTATCCTTACTCTACGATTACTATCCCTATTACTCTTGTGTCTATCCTTATAGCTATTATTATTATGCTTATTACTATTATTATTATCCATACTACTATTATTATTATCGCTATGACTGTTATTATTATCCTTATTCTATTATTACTATCCCTATTACTCTTCTCTTTATCCTTATAACTATTAGCATTATCCTTATTACTATTATTATTATCGCTATAACTATTATTATTAACCTTATTACTATTATTACTAGCACTATAACTATTATTATTATCCTTATAACTATTATTATTATCAATATAGCTATTATTATTATCGCTATGACTATTATTATTATCCTTATTACTTTATTATTATCGCTATGACTGTTATTGTTATCCTTATTCTACTATTACTATCGCTATTACTCTTGTCTCTATCCTTATAACTATTATTATTATGCTTATTACTATTATTGTTATCGCTATAACTATTATTATTATCCTTACTACTATTATTATTATCGCAATGACTGTTATTATTATCCTTATTCTATTATTACTATCCATATTACTCTTGTCTTTATCCTTATAACTATTATTATTTCCCTTATTGCTATTATTATTATCGCTATGACTGTTATTATTATCCATATTCTATTATTACTATCCCTATTACTCTTGTCATTATCCTTATAACTATTATTATTATCCTTATTACTATTATTATTATCGCTATAACTATTATTATTACCGCTATGACTGTTATTATTATCCTTATTACTATTATTATCGCTATGACTGTTATTATTATCCTTACTCTACGATTACTATCCCTATTACTCTTGTGTCTATCCTTATAACTATTATTATTATGCTTATTACTATTATTATTATCCATACTACTATTATTATTATCGCTATGACTGTTATTATTATCCTTATTCTATTATTACTATCCCTATTACTCTTCTCTTTATCCTTATAACTATTAGTATTATCCTTATTACTATTATTATTATCGCTATAACTATTATTATTAACCTTATTACTATTATTACTAGCACTATAACTATTATTATTATCCTTATTACTATTATTATTATCGCTATGACTGTTATTATTATCCTTATTCTATTATTACTATCCCTATTACTCCTGTCTCTATCCTTATAACTATTATTATTATCCTTATTACTATTATTATTAGCACTATAACTATTATGTTTATCCTTATTACTATTATTATTATCGCTATAACTATTCTTATTATCCTTATCACTATTATTACTAGCACTATAACTATTATGTTTATCCTTATTACTATTATTATTATTGCTATAACTGTTATTATTATCCTTATTACTATTATTATTAGCACTATAGCTATTATTATTATCCTTATTACTATTATTATCGCTATGACTGTTATTATTATCCTTACTCTACTATTACTATCCCTATTACTCTTGTCTCTATCCTTATAACTATTATTATTATGCTTATTACTATTATTATTATCCTTACTACTATTATTATTATCGCTATGACTGTTATTATTATCCTTATTCTATTATTACTATCCCTATTACTCCTGTCTCTATCCTTATAACTATTATTATTATGCTTATTACTATTATTATTATCGCTATAACTATTATTATTATCCTTACTACTATTATTATTATCGCTATGACAGTTATTATTATTCTTATTCTATTATTACTATCCCTATTACTCTTCTCTTTATCCTTGTAACTATTAGTATTATCCTTATTACTATTATTATTATCGCTATAACTATTATTATTAACCTTATTACTATTATTACTAGCACTATAACTATTATTATTATCCTTATAACTATTATTATTATCAATATAGCTATTATTATTATCGCTATGACTATTATTATTATCCTTATTACTTTATTATTATCGCTATGACTGTTATTGTTATCCTTATTCTACTATTACTATCGCTATTACTCTTGTCTCTATCCTTATAACTATTATTATTATGCTTATTACTATTATTGTTATCGCTATAACTATTATTATTATCCTTACTACTATTATTATTATCGCAATGACTGTTATTATTATCCTTATTCTATTATTACTATCCATATTACTCTTGTCTTTATCCTTATAACTATTATTATTTCCCTTATTGCTATTATTATTATCGCTATGACTGTTATTATTATCCATATTCTATTATTACTATCCCTATTACTCTTGTCATTATCCTTATAACTATTATTATTATCCTTATTACTATTATTATTATCGCTATAACTATTATTATTACCGCTATGACTGTTATTATTATCCTTATTACTATTATTATCGCGATGACTGTTATTATTATCCTTACTCTACGATTACTATCCCTATTACTCTTGTGTCTATCCTTATAACTATTATTATTATGCTTATTACTATTATTATTATCCATACTACTATTATTATTATCGCTATGACTGTTATTATTATCCTTATTCTATTATTACTATCCCTATTACTCTTCTCTTTATCCTTATAACTATTAGTATTATCCTTATTACTATTATTATTATCGCTATAACTATTATTATTATCCTTATTACTATTATTACTAGCACTATAACTATTATTATTATCCTTATAACTATTATTATTATCAATATAGCTATTATTATTATCGCTATGACTATTATTATTATCCTTATTACTTTATTATTATCGCTATGACTGTTATTGTTATCCTTATTCTACTATTACTATCGCTATTACTCTTGTCTCTATCCTTATAACTATTATTATTATGCTTATTACTATTATTGTTATCGCTATAACTATTATTATTATCCTTACTACTATTATTATTATCGCAATGACTGTTATTATTATCCTTATTCTATTATTACTATCCATATTACTCTTGTCTTTATCCTTATAACTATTATTATTTCCCTTATTGCTATTATTATTATCGCTATGACTGTTATTATTATCCATATTCTATTATTACTATCCCTATTACTCTTGTCATTATCCTTATAACTATTATTATTATCCTTATTACTATTATTATTATCGCTATAACTATTATTATTACCGCTATGACTGTTATTATTATCCTTATTACTATTATTATCGCTATGACTGTTATTATTATCATTACTCTACGATTACTATCCCTATTACTCTTGTGTCTATCCTTATAACTATTATTATTATGCTTATTACTATTATTATTATCCATACTACTATTATTATTATCGCTATGACTGTTATTATTATCCTTATTCTATTATTACTATCCCTATTACTCTTCTCTTTATCCTTATAACTATTATTATTATGCTTATTACTATTATTATTATCGCTATAACTATTATTATTATCCTTACTACTATTATTATTATCGCTATGACTGTTATTATTATCCTTACTCTACTATTACTATCCCTATTACTCTTGTCTCTATCCTTATAACTATTATTATTATGCTTATTACTATTATTATTATCGCTATAACTATTATTATTATCCTTACTATTATTATTATTATCGCTATGACAGTTATTATTATTCTTATTCTATTATTACTATCCCTATTACTCTTCTCTTTATCCTTGTAACTATTAGTATTATCCTTATTACTATTATTATTATCGCTATAACTATTATTATTAACCTTATTACTATTATTACTAGCACTATAACTATTATTATTATCCTTATAACTATTATTATTATCAATATAGCTATTATTATTATCGCTATGACTATTATTATTATCCTTATTACTTTATTATTATCGCTATGACTGTTATTGTTATCCTTATTCTACTATTACTATCGCTATTACTCTTGTCTCTATCCTTATAACTATTATTATTATGCTTATTACTATTATTGTTATCGCTATAACTATTATTATTATCCTTACTACTATTATTATTATCGCAATGACTGTTATTATTATCCTTATTCTATTATTACTATCCATATTACTCTTGTCTTTATCCTTATAACTATTATTATTTCCCTTATTGCTATTATTATTATCGCTATGACTGTTATTATTATCCATATTCTATTATTACTATCCCTATTACTCTTGTCATTATCCTTATAACTATTATTATTATCCTTATTACTATTATTATTATCGCTATAACTATTATTATTACCGCTATGACTGTTATTATTATCCTTATTACTATTATTATCGCTATGACTGTTATTATTATCCTTACTCTACGATTACTATCCCTATTACTCTTGTGTCTATCCTTATAACTATTATTATTATGCTTATTACTATTATTATTATCCATACTACTATTATTATTATCGCTATGACTGTTATTATTATCCTTATTCTATTATTACTATCCCTATTACTCTTCTCTTTATCCTTATAACTATTAGTATTATCCTTATTACTATTATTATTATCGCTATAACTATTATTATTAACCTTATTACTATTATTACTAGCACTATAACTATTATTATTATCCTTATTACTATTATTATTATCGCTATGACTGTTATTATTATCCTTATTCTATTATTACTATCCCTATTACTCCTGTCTCTATCCTTATAACTATTATTATTATCCTTACTACTATTATTATTAGCACTATAACTATTATGTTTATCCTCATTACTATTATTATTATCGCTATAACTATTCCTATTATCCTTATCACTATTATTACTAGCACTATAACTATTATGTTTATCCTTATTACTATTATTATTATTGCTATAACTGTTATTATTATCCTTATTACTATTATTATTAGCACTATAGCTATTATTATTATCCTTATTACTATTATTATCGCTATGACTGTTATTATTATCCTTACTCTACTATTACTATCCCTATTACTCTTGTCTCTATCCTTATAACTATTATTATTATGCTTATTACTATTATTATTATCCTTACTACTATTATTATTATCGCTATGACTGTTATTATTATCCTTATTCTATTATTACTATCCCTATTACTCCTGTCTCTATCCTTATAACTATTATTATTATGCTTATTACTATTATTATTATCGCTATAACTATTATTATTATCCTTACTACTATTATTATTATCGCTATGACTGTTATTATTATCCTTATTCTATTATTACTATCCCTATTACTCTTTTCTTTATCCTTATAACTATTATTATTATCGCTATAACTATTATTATTATCGCTATGACTGTTATTATTATCCTTATTGTATTATTACTATACCTATTACTCTTGTCTTTACCCTGATAATTATTATTATTTCCCATATTACAATTATTATTGTCGCTATAACTGTTATTATTATCCTTATTACTAATATTATTAGCACTATAACTATTATGTTTATCCTTATTACTATTATTATTATCACTATAACTATTATTATTATCCTTATTACTAGTATTATTAGCACTATAACTATTATGTTTATCCTTATTACTATTATTATTCGCACTATAACTATTATGTTTATCCTTATTTCTATTATTATAAGCGCTATAACTATTATTATTATCCTTATTACTATTATTATCGCCACGACTGTTATTATTATCCTTATTCTACTATTACTATCCCTATTACTCCTGTCTTTATCCTTATAACTATTATTATTTCCCTTATTACTATTATTATTATCATTATAACTGTTATTATTATCCTTATTACTAGTATTATTATCTCTATAACTATTATTGTTATCCTCATTACTATTATTATTATCGCTATCCCTGTTATTATTATCCTTATTCTATTATTACTATCCCTATTACTCTTGTCTCTGTCCTTATAAATATTATTATTATGCTTATTACTATTATTATTAGCACTATAACTATTATTATTATCCTTATTACTATTATTATTATCGGTATGACTGTTATTATTATACTTATTCTATTATTACTATCCCTATTAGTCTTGTGTTTATCCTTATAACTATGATTATCGCTATAACTATTATTATTATCGCTATGACTGTTATTATTATCCTTATTGTATTATTAATATCCCTATTACTCTTGTCTTTATCCTTATAACTATTATTATTATCCTTATTACTATTATTATCGCTATGACTGTTATTATTATCCTTATTGTATTATTAATATCCCTATTACTCTTGTCTTTATCCTTATAACTATTATTATTATCCTTATTACTATTATTATCGCTATGACTGTTATTATTATCCTTATTCTATTATTACTATCCCTATTACTCCTGCCTCTATCCTTATAACTATTATTATTATGCTTATTACTATTATTATTATCGCTATAACTATTATTATTATCCTTACTACTATTATTATTATCGCTATGACTGTTATTATTATCCTTACTCTACTATTACTATCCCTATTACTCTTGTCTCTATCCTTATAACTATTATTATTATGCTTATTACTATTATTATTATCGCTATAACTATTATTATTATCCTTACTACTATTATTATTATCGCTATGACAGTTATTATTATTCTTATTCTATTATTACTATCCCTATTACTCTTCTCTTTATCCTTGTAACTATTAGTATTATCCTTATTACTATTATTATTATCGCTATAACTATTATTATTAACCTTATTACTATTATTACTAGCACTATAACTATTATTATTATCCTTATAACTATTATTATTATCAATATAGCTATTATTATTATCGCTATGACTATTATTATTATCCTTATTACTTTATTATTATCGCTATGACTGTTATTGTTATCCTTATTCTATTATTACTATCCCTATTACTCTTGTCATTATCCTTATAACTATTATTATTATCCTTATTACTATTATTATTATCGCTATAACTATTATTATTACCGCTATGACTGTTATTATTATCCTTATTACTATTATTATCGCTATGACTGTTATTATTATCCTTACTCTACGATTACTATCCCTATTACTCTTGTGTCTATCCTTATAACTATTATTATTATGCTTATTACTATTATTATTATCCATACTACTATTATTATTATCGCTATGACTGTTATTATTATCCTTATTCTATTATTACTATCCCTATTACTCTTCTCTTTATCCTTATAACTATTAGTATTATCCTTATTACTATTATTATTATCGCTATAACTATTATTATTAACCTTATTACTATTATTACTAGCACTATAACTATTATTATTATCCTTATTACTATTATTATTATCGCTATGACTGTTATTATTATCCTTATTCTATTATTACTATCCCTATTACTCCTGTCTCTATCCTTATAACTATTATTATTATCCTTACTACTATTATTATTAGCACTATAACTATTTTGTTTATCCTCATTACTATTATTATTATCGCTATAACTATTCCTATTATCCTTATCACTATTATTACTAGCACTATAACTATTATGTTTATCCTTATTACTATTATTATTATTGCTATAACTGTTATTATTATCCTTATTACTATTATTATTAGCACTATAGCTATTATTATTATCCTTATTACTATTATTATCGCTATGACTGTTATTATTATCCTTACTCTACTATTACTATCCCTATTACTCTTGTCTCTATCCTTATAACTATTATTATTATGCTTATTACTATTATTATTATCCTTACTACTATTATTATTATCGCTATGACTGTTATTATTATCCTTATTCTATTATTACTATCCCTATTACTCCTGTCTCTATCCTTATAACTATTATTACTATGCTTATTACTATTATTATTATCGCTATAACTATTATTATTATCCTTACTACTATTATTATTATCGCTATGACTGTTATTATTATCCTTATTCTATTATTACTATCCCTATTACTCTTGTCTTTATCCTTATAACTATTATTATTTCCCTTATTGCTATTATTATTATCGCTATGACTGTTATTATTATCCTTATTCTATTATTACTATCCGTATTACTCTTGTCTTTATCCTTATAACTATTATTATTATCCTTATTACTATTATTATTATCGCTATAACTATTATTATTATCGCTATGACTGTTATTATTATCCTTATTCTATTATTACTATCCCTATTACTCTTTTCTTTATCCTTATAACTATTATTATTATCGCTATAACTATTATTATTATCGCTATGACTGTTATTATTATCCTTATTGTATTATTACTATACCTATTACTCTTGTCTTTACCCTGATAATTATTATTATTTCCCATATTACAATTATTATTGTTGCTATAACTGTTATTATTATCCTTATTACTAATATTATTAGCACTATAACTATTATGTTTATCCTTATTACTATTATTATTATCACTATAACTATTATTATTATCCTTATTACTAGTATTATTAGCACTATAACTATTATGTTTATCCTTATTACTATTATTATTCGCACTATAACTATTATGTTTATCCTTATTTCTATTATTATTAGCGCTATAACTATTATTATTATCCTTATTACTATTATTATCGCCACGACTGTTATTATTATCCTTATTCTACTATTACTATCCCTATTACTCCTGTCTTTATCCTTATAACTATTATTATTTCCCTTATTACTATTATTATTATCATTATAACTGTTATTATTATCCTTATTACTAGTATTATTATCTCTATAACTATTATTGTTATCCTCATTACTATTATTATTATCGCTATCCCTGTTATTATTATCCTTATTCTATTATTACTATCCCTATTACTCTTGTCTCTGTCCTTATAAATATTATTATTATGCTTATTACTATTATTATTAGCACTATAACTATTATTATTATCCTTATTACTATTATTATTATCGGTATGACTGTTATTATTATACTTATTCTATTATTACTATCCCTATTAGTCTTGTGTTTATCCTTATAACTATGATTATCGCTATAACTATTATTATTATCGCTATGACTGTTATTATTATCCTTATTGTATTATTAATATCCCTATTACTCTTGTCTTTATCCTTATAACTATTATTATTATCCTTATTACTATTATTATTATCGCTATAACTATTATTATTATCCTTACTACTATTATTATTATCGCTATGACAGTTATTATTATTCTTATTCTATTATTACTATCCCTATTACTCTTCTCTTTATCCTTGTAACTATTAGTATTATCCTTATTACTATTATTATTATCGCTATAACTATTATTATTAACCTTATTACTATTATTACTAGCACTATAACTATTATTATTATCCTTATAACTATTATTATTATCAATATAGCTATTATTATTATCGCTATGACTATTATTATTATCCTTATTACTTTATTATTATCGCTATGACTGTTATTGTTATCCTTATTCTACTATTACTATCGCTATTACTCTTGTCTCTATCCTTATAACTATTATTATTATGCTTATTACTATTATTGTTATCGCTATAACTATTATTATTATCCTTACTACTATTATTATTATCGCTATGACTGTTATTATTATCCTTACTCTACTATTACTATCCCTATTACTCTTGTCTCTATCCTTATAACTATTATTATTATGCTTATTACTATTATTATTATCGCTATAACTATTATTATTATCCTTACTACTATTATTATTATCGCTATGACTGTTATTATTATCCATATTCTATTATTACTATCCCTATTACTCTTGTCAATTATCCTTATAACTATTATTATTATCCTTATTACTATTATTATTATCGCTATAACTATTATTATTACCGCTATGACTGTTATTATTATCCTTATTACTATTATTATCGCTATGACTGTTATTATTATCCTTACTCTACGATTACTATCCCTATTACTCTTGTGTCTATCCTTATAACTATTATTATTATGCTTATTACTATTATTATTATCCATACTACTATTATTATTATCGCTATGACTGTTATTATTATCCTTATTCTATTATTACTATCCCTATTACTCTTCTCTTTATCCTTATAACTATTAGTATTATCCTTATTACTATTATTATTATCGCTATAACTATTATTATTAACCTTATTACTATTATTACTAGCACTATAACTATTATTATTATCCTTATTACTATTATTATTATCGCTATGACTGTTATTATTATCCTTATTCTATTATTACTATCCCTATTACTCCTGTCTCTATCCTTATAACTATTATTATTATCCTTACTACTATTATTATTAGCACTATAACTATTATGTTTATCCTTATTACTATTATGATTATCGCTATGACTGTTATTATTATCCTTATTGTTTTATTACTATACCTATTACTCTTGTCTTTATCCTTATAACTATTACTATTATCGCTATAACTATTATTATTATCGCTATGACGGTTATTATTATCCTTATTGTATTATTACTATACCTATTACTCTTGTCTTTATCCTTATAACTATTATTATTTCCCTTATTGCTATTATTATTATAGCTATAACTGTTATTATTATCCTTATTACTAGTATTATTATCTCTATAACTATTATTGTTATCCTCATTACTACTATTATTATCGCTCTGACTGTTATTATTATCCTTATTCTATTATTACTATCCCTATTGCTCTTGTCTTTATCCTTATAACTATTATTATTATGCTTATTACTATTATTATTATCGCTATAACTATTATTATTATCCTTACTACTATTATTATTATCGCTATGACTGTTATTATTATCCTTATTCTATTATTACTATCCCTATTACTCTTGTCTCTATCCTTATAACTATTATAATTATGCTTATTACTATTATTATTATCGCTATAACTATTATTATTATCGCTATGACTGTTATTATTATCCTTATTCTATTATTATTTCCCTGATTACTATTATTATTATCGCTATGACTGTTATTATTATCCTTACTCTACTATTACTATCCCTATTACTCTTGTCTCTATCCTTATAACTATTATTATTATGCTTATTACTATTATTATTATCGCTATAACTATTATTATTATCCTTACTACTATTATTATTATCGCTATGACAGTTATTATTATTCTTATTCTATTATTACTATCCCTATTACTCTTCTCTTTATCCTTGTAACTATTAGTATTATCCTTATTACTATTATTATTATCGCTATAACTATTATTATTACCGCTATGACTGTTATTATTATCCTTATTCTATTATTACTATCCCTATTACTCTCGTCTTTATCCTTATAACTATTATTATTTCCCTTATTGCTATTATTTTTATAGCTATAACTATTATTATCATCCTTATTACTATTATTACTAGCACTATAACTATTATTATTATCCTTATTACTGTTATTATTACCGCTATAACTATTATAATTATCCTTATTACTATTATTACTAGCACTATAACTATTATTATTATCCTTATTACTGTTATTATTATACTTATTCTATTATTACTATCCCTATTACTCTTGTCTCTATCCTTATAACTATTATTATTATGCTTATTACTATTATTATTTGCACTATAACTATTATTATTATCCTTATTACTATTATTATTATCGCCATGACTGTTATTATTATACTTATTCTATTATTACTATCGCTATTAGTCTTGTCTTTATCCTTATAACTATGATTATCGCTATAACTATTATGATTATCGCTATGACTGTTATTATTATCCTTATTGTATTATTACTATACCTATTACTCTTGTCTTTATCCTTATAACTATTATTATTTACCTTATTGCTATTATTATTATCGCTATAAGTATCATTATTATCCTTATTACTGTTATTATTGCCGCTATGACTGTTATTATTATACTTATTCTATTATTACTATCCCTATTACTCTTGTCTCTATTATTATAACTATTATTATTATGCTGATTACTATTAATATTATCGCTATAACTATTATTATTATCCTTACTACTATGATTATTATCGCTATGACTGTTATTATTATCCTTATTCTCCTATTACTATCCCTATTACTCTTGTCTTTATCCTTATAACTATTATTATTTCCCTTATTGCTATTATTATTATCGCTATGACTGGTATTATTATCCTTATTCTATTATTACTATCCCTATTACTCTTGTCTTTATCCTTATAACTATTATTATTATCCTTATTACTATTATAATTATCGCTATAACTGTTATTATTATCGCTATGACTGTTATTATTATCCTTATTCTATTATTACTATCCCTATTACTCTTTTCTTTATCCTTATAACTATTACTATTATCGCTATAACTATTATTATTATCGCTATGACTGTTATTATTATCCTTATTGTATTATTACTATACCTATTACTCTTGTCTTTATCCTTATAACTATTATTATTTCCCTTATTGCTATTATTATTATCGCTATAAGTATTATTATTATCCTTATTACTGTTATTATTACCGCTATGACTGTTATTATTATACTTATTCTATTATTACTATCCCTATTGCTCTTGTCTTTATCCTTATAACTATTATTATTATCCTTATTACTATTATTATTATCGCTATAACTATTATTATTATCCTTACTACTATTATTATTATCGCCATGACTGTTATTATTATACTTATTCTATTATTACTATCGCTATTAGTCTTGTCTTTATCCTTATAACTATGATTATCGCTATAACTATTATGATTATCGCTATGACTGTTATTATTATCCTTATTGTATTATTACTATACCTATTACTCTTGTCTTTATCCTTATAACTATTATTATTTACCTATTTGCTATTATTATTATCGCTATAAGTATTATTATTATCCTTATTACTGTTATTATTGCCGCTATGACTGTTATTATTATCCTTATTGTATTATTACTATACCTATTACTCTTGTCTTTATCCTTATAACTATTATTATTTTCCTTATTGCTATTATTATTATCGCTATAACTATTATTATTACCGCTATGACTGTTATTATTATCCTTATTCTATTATTGCTATCCCTATTACTCTTGTCTTTATCCTTATAACCATTATTATTTCCCTTAGTGCTATTATTTTTATCGCTATAACTATTATTATCATCCTTATTACTATTATTACTAGCACTATAACTATTATTATTATCCTTATTACTGTTATTATTACCGCTATAACTATTATAATTATCCTTATTACTATTATTACTAGCACTATAACTATTATTATTATCCTTATTACTGTTATTATTACCGCTATGACTGTTATTATTATACTTATTCTATTATTACTATCCCTATTACTCTTGTCTCTATCCTTATAACTATTATTATTATGCTTATTACTATTATTATTTGCACTATAACTATTATTATTATCCTTATTACTATTATTATTATCGCCATGACTGTTATTATTATACTTATTCTATTATTACTATCGCTATTAGTCTTGTCTTTATCCTTATAACTATGATTATCGCTATAACTATTATGATTATCGCTATGACTGTTATTATTATCCTTATTGTATTATTACTATACCTATTACTCTTGTCTTTATCCTTATAACTATTATTATTTCCCTTATTGCTATTATTATTATCGCTATAAGTATTATTATTATCCTTATTACTGTTATTATTGCCGCTATGACTGTTATTATTATACTTATTCTATTATTACTATCCCTATTACTCTTGTCTCTATTATTATAACTATTATTATTATGCTGATTACTATTATTATTATCGCTATAACTATTATTATTATCCTTACTACTATGATTATTATCGCTATGACTGTTATTATTATCCTTATTCTACTATTACTATCCCTATTACTCTTGTCTTTATCCTTATAACTATTATTATTTCCCTTATTGCTATTATTATTATCGCTATAAGTATTATTATTATCCTTATTACTGTTATTATTGCCGCTATGACTGTTATTATTATACTTATTCTATTATTACTATCCCTATTACTCTTGTCTCTATTATTATAACTATTATTATTATGCTGATTACTATTATTATTATCGCTATAACTATTATTATTATCCTTACTACTATGATTATTATCGCTATGACTGTTATTATTATCCTTATTCTACTATTACTATCCCTATTACTCTTGTCATTATCCTTATAACTATTATTATTTCCCTTATTGCTATTATTATTATCGCTATGACTGGTATTATTATCCTTATTCTATTATTAGTATCCCTATTACTCTTGTCTTTATCCTTATAACTATTATTATTATCCTTATTACTATTATTATTATCGCTATAACTATTATTATTATCGCTATGACTGTTATTATTATCCTTATTCTATTATTACTATCCCTGTTACTCTTTTCTTTATCCTTATAACTATTACTATTATCGCTATAACTATTATTATTATCGCTATGACTGTTATCATTATCCTTATTGTATTATTACTATACCTATTACTCTTGTCTTTATCCTTATAACTATTATTATTTCCCTTATTGCTATTATTATTATCGCTATAAGTATTATTATTATCCTTATTACTGTTATTATTACCGCTATGACTGTTATTATTATCCTTATTCTATTATTACTATCCCTATTACTCTTGTCTTTATCCTTATAACTATTATTATTATCCTTATTACTATTATTATTATCGCTATAACTGTTATTATTATCGCTATGACTGTTATTATTATCCTTACTCTATTATTACTATCCCTATTACTCTTTTCTTTATCCTTATAACTATTACTATTATCGCTATAACTATTATTATTATCGCTATGACTGTTATTATTATCCTTATTGTATTATTACTATACCTATTACTGTTGTCTTTATCCTTATAACTATTATTATTTCCCTTATTACTATTATTATTATCGCTATAACTATTATTATTATCCTTACTACTATTATTATTATCGCTATGACTGTTATTATTATCCTTATTCTATTATTACTATCCCTATTACTCCTGTCTCTATCCTTATAACTATTATTATTATGCTTATTACTGCTATTATTATCGCTATAACTATTATTATTATCGCTATGACTGTTTTTATTATCCTTATTCTATTATTACTATCCCTATTACTCCTGTCTCTATCCTTATAACTATTATTATTATGCTTATTACTATTATTATTATCGCTATAACTATTATTATTATCCTTACTACTATTATTATTATCGCTATGACTGTTATTATTATCCTTACTCTACTATTACTATCCCTATTACTCTTGTCTCTATACTTATAACTATTATTATTATGCTTATTATTATTATTATTATCGCTATAACTATTATTATTATCCTTACTACTATTATTATTATCGCTATGACAGTTATTATTATTCTTATTCTATTATTACTATCCCTATTACTCTTCTCTTTATCCTTGTAACTATTAGTATTATCCTTATTACTATTATTATTATCGCTATAACTATTATTATTAACCTTATTACTATTATTACTAGCACTATAACTATTATTATTATCCTTATTACTATTATTATTATCAATATAGCTATTATTATTATCGCTATGACTATTATTATTATCCTTATTACTTTATTATTATCGCTATGACTGTTATTGTTATCCTTATTCTACTATTACTATCGCTATTACTCTTGTCTCTATCCTTATAACTATTATTATTATGCTTATTACTATTATTGTTATCGCTATAACTATTATTATTATCCTTACTACTATTATTATTATCGCAATGACTGTTATTATTATCCTTATTCTATTATTACTATCCCTATTACTCTTGTCTTTATCCTTATAACTATTATTATTTCCCTTATTGCTATTATTATTATCGCTATGACTGTTATTATTATCCATATTCTATTATTACTATCCCTATTACTCTTGTCATTATCCTTATAACTATTATTATTATCCTTATTACTATTATTATTATCGCTATAACTATTATTATTACCGCTATGACTGTTATTATTATCCTTATTACTATTATTATCGCTATGACTGTTATTATTATCCTTACTCTACGATTACTATCCCTATTACTCTTGTGTCTATCCTTATAACTATTATTATTTCCCTTATTGCTATTATTTTTATCGCTATAACTATTATTATCATCCTTATTACTATTATTACTAGCACTATAACTATTATTATTATCCTTATTACTGTTATTATTACCGCTATAACTATTATAACTATCCTTATTACTATTATTACTAGCACTATAACTATTATTATTATCCTTATTACTGTTATTATTACCGCTATGACTGTTATTATTATACTTATTCTATTATTACTATCCCTATTACTCTTGTCTCTATCCTTATGACTATTATTATTATGCTTATTACTATTATTATTTGCACTATAACTATTATTATCATCCTTATTACTATTATTATTATCGCCATGACTGTTATTATTATACTTATTCTATTATTACTATCGCTATTACTCTTGTCTTTATCCTTATAACTATGGTTATCGCTATAACTATTATGATTATCGCTATGACTGTTATTATTATCCATATTGTATTATTACTATCCCTATTACTCTTGTCTTTATCCTTATAACTATTATTATTATCCTTATTACTATTATTATTATCGCTATAACTGTTATTATTATCGCTATGACTGTTATTATTATCCTTACTCTATTATTACTATCCCTATTACTCTTTTCTTTATCCTTATAACTATTACTATTATCGCTATAACTATTATTATTATCGCTATGACTGTTATTATTATCCTTATTGTATTATTACTATACCTATTACTGTTGTCTTTATCCTTATAACTATTATTATTTCCCTTATTACTATTATTATTATCGCTATAACTATTATTATTATCCTTACTACTATTATTATTATCGCTATGACTGTTATTATTATCCTTATTCTATTATTACTATCCCTATTACTCCTGTCTCTATCCTTATAACTATTATTATTATGCTTATTACTATTATTATTATCGCTATAACTATTATTATTATCGCTATGACTGTTTTTATTATCCTTATTCTATTATTACTATCCCTATTACTCCTGTCTCTATCCTTATAACTATTATTATTATGCTTATTACTATTATTATTATCGCTATAACTATTATTATTATCCTTACTACTATTATTATTATCGCTATGACTGTTATTATTATCCTTATTCTACTATTACTATCCCTATTACTCTTCTCTTTATCCTTATAACTATTATTATTATCCTTATTTCTATTATTATTATCGCTATGACTATTATTATTATCGCTATGACTGTTATTATTATCCTTATTCTATTATTATTTCCCTCATTACTATTATTATTATCCTTATTACTATTATTATCGCTATGACTGTTATTATTATCCTTATTCTACTATTACTATCTCTATTACTCTTGTCTCTATCCTTATAACTATTATTATTATGCTTGTTACTATTATTATTATCGCTATAACTATTATTATTATCGCTATAACTATTATTATTATCCTTACTACTATTATTACTATCGCTATGACTGTTATTATTATCCTTATCCTATTATTACTATCCCTATTACTCTTGTCTTTACCTTATAACGATTATTATTTCCCTTATTGCTATTATTATTATCGCTATGACTGGTATTATTATCCTTATTCTATTATTACTATCCCTATTACTCTTGTCTTTATCCTTATAACTATTATTATTATCCTTATTACTATTATTATTATCGCTATAACTATTATTATTATCGCTTTGACTGTTATTATTATCCTTATTCTATTATTACTATCCCTATTACTCTTTTCTTTATCCTTATAACTATTATTATTTCCCTTATTACTATTATTATTATCGCTATAACTATTATTATTATCCTTATTACTATTATTATTAGCACTATAACTATTATTATTACCGCTATGACTGTTATTATTATCCTTATTCTATTATTACTGTCCCTATTACTCTTGTCTTTATCCTTATAACTATTATTATTTCCCTTATTGCTATAATTTATATCGCTATAACTATTATTATCATCCTTATTACTATTATTACTAGCACTATAACTATTATTATTATCCTTATTACTGTTATTATTACCGCTATAACTATTATAATTATCCTTATTACTATTATTACTAGCACTATAACTATTATTATTATCCTTATTACTGTTATTATTACCGCTATGACTGTTATTATTATACTTTTCTATTATTACTATCCCTATTACTCTTGTCTCTATCCTTATAACTATTATTATTATGCTTATTACTATTATTATTTGCACTATAACTATTATTATTATCCTTATTACTATTATTATTATCGCCATGACTGTTATTATTATACTTATTCTATTATTACTATCGCTATTAGTCTTGTCTTTATCCTTATAACTATGATTATCGCTATAACTATTATGATTATCGCTATGACTGTTATTATTATCCTTATTGTATTATTACTATACCTATTACTCTTGTCTTTATCCTTATAACTATTATTATTTCCCTTATTGCTATTATTATTATCGCTATAAGTATTATTATTATCCTTATTACTGTTATTATTACCGCTATGACTGTTATTATTATACTTATTCTATTATTACTATCCCTATTACTCTTGTCTCTATTATTATAACTATTATTATTATGCTGATTACTATTATTATTATCGCGATAACAATTATTATTATCCTTGCTACTATTATTATTATCGCTATAACTATTATTATTATCGCTATGACGGTTATTATTATCCTTATTGTATTATTACTATACCTATTACTCTTGTCTTCATCCTTATAACTATTATTATTTCCTTTATTGCTATTATTATTATCGCTATAACTATTATTATTATCCTTATTACTATTGTTACTAGCACTATAACTATTATTATTATCCTTATTACTGTTATTATTACCGCTATGACTGTTATTATTATACTTATTCTATTATTACTATCCCTATTACTCTTGTCTCTATCCTTATAACTATTATTATTATGCTTATTACTATTATTATTTGCACTATAACTATTATTATTATCCTTATTACTATTATTATTATCCTTATTACTATTATTATTATCGCTATAACTATTATTATTACCGCTATGACTGTTATTATTATCCTTATTCTATTATTACTATCGCTATTACTCTTGTCTCTATCCTTATAACTATTATTATTATGCTTATTACTATTATTATTTGCACTATAACTATTATTATTATCCTTATTACTATTATTATTATCGCCATGACTGTTATTATTATACTTATTCTATTATTACTATCGCTATTAGTCTTGTCTTTATCCTTATAACTATGATTATCGCTATAACTATTATGATTATCGCTATGACTGTTATTATTATCCTTATTGTATTATTACTATACCTATTACTCTTGTCTTTATCCTTATAATTATTATTATTTCCCTTATTGCTATTATTATTATCGCTATAAGTATTATTATTATCCTTATTACTGTTATTATTACCGCTATGACTGTTATTATTATACTTATTCTATTATTACTATCGCTATTACTCTTGTCTCTATCCTTATAACTATTATTATTATGCTTATTACTATTATTATTTGCACTATAACTATTATTATTATCCTTATTACTATTATTATTATCGCCATGACTGTTATTATTATACTTATTCTAGTATTACTATCGCTATTAGTCTTGTCTTTATCCTTATAACTATGATTATCGCTATAACTATTATGATTATCGCTATGACTGTTATTATTATCCTTATTGTATTATTACTATACCTATTACTCTTGTCTTTATCCTTATAACTATTATTATTTCCCTTATTACTATTATTATTATCGCTATAACTATTATTATTATCCTTATTACTACTATTATTAGCACTGTAACTATTATTATTACCGCTATGACTGTTATTATTATCCTTATTCTATTATTGCTATCCCTATTACTCTTGTCTTTATCCTTAGAACTATTATTATTTCCCTTATTACTATTATTATTATCATTATAACTTTTATTATTATCCTTATTACTAGTATTATTATCTCTATAACTATTATTGTTATCCTCATTACTACTATTATTATCGCTCTGACTGTTATTATTATCCTTATTCTATTATTACTATCCCTATTACTCTTGTCTTAATCCTTATAACTATTATTATTTCCCTTATTGCTATTATTATTATCGCTATGACTGGTATTATTATCCTTATTCTATTATTACTATCCCTATTACTCTTGTCTTTATCCTTATAACTATTATTATTATCCTTATTACTATTATTATTATCGCTATAACTATTATTATTATCGCTATGACTGTTATTATTATCCTTATTCTATTATTACTATCCCTATTACTCTTTTCTTTATCCTTATAACTATTACTATTATCGCTATAACTATTATTATTATCGCTATGACTGTTATTATTATCCTTATTGTATTATTACTATACCTATTACTCTTGTCTTTATCCTTATAACTATTATTATTTCCCTTATTGCTATTATTATTATCGCTATAAGTATTATTATTATCGCTATAAGCGTTATTATTATCCTTATTACTGTTATTATTACCGCTATGACTGTTATTATTATACTTATTCTATTATTACTATCCCTATTACTCTTGTCTCTATTATTATAACTATTATTATTATGCTGATTACTATTATTATTATCGCGATAACTATTATTATTATCCTTACTACTATTATTATTATCGCTATAACTATTATTATTATCGCTATGACGGTTATTATTATCCTTATTGTATTATTACTATCCCTATTACTCTTGTCTTTATCCTTATAACTATTATTATTTCCCTTATTGCTTTATATTTATCGCTATAACTATTATTATCATCCTTATTACTATTATTACTAGCACTATAACTATTATTATTATCCTTATTACTGTTATTATTACCGCTATGACTGTTATTATTATACTTATTCTATTATTACTATTGCTATTACTCTTGTCTTTATCCTTATAACTATTATTATTATGCTTATTACTATTATTATTTGCACTATAACTATTATTATTATCCTTATTACTATTATTATTATCGCCATGACTGTTATTATTATACTTATTCTATTATTACTATCGCTATTAGTCTTGTCTTTATCCTTATAACTATGATTATCGCTATAACTATTATGATTATCGCTATGACCGTTATTATTATCCTTATTGTATTATTACTATACCTATTACTCTTGTCTTTATCCTTATAACTATTATTATTTCCCTTATTGCTATTATTATTATCGCTATAAGTATTATTATTATCCTTATTACTGTTATTATTACCGCTATGACTGTTATCATTATACTTATTCTATTATTACTATCCCTATTACTCTTGTCTCTATTATTATAACTATTATTATTATGCTGATTACTATTATTATTATCGCTATAACTATTATTATTATCCTTACTACTATTATTATTATCGCTATGACTGTTATTATTATCCTTATTCTACTATTACTATCCCTATTACTCTTCTCTTTATCCTTATAACTATTATTATTATCCTTATTTCTATTATTATTATCGCTATGACTATTATTATTATCGCTATGACTGTTATTATTATCCTTATTCTATTATTATTTCCCTCATTACTATTATTATTATCCTTATTACTATTATTATCGCTATGACTGTTATTATTATCCTTATTCTACTATTACTATCTCTATTACTCTTGTCTCTATCCTTATAACTATTATTATTATGCTTGTTACTATTATTATTATCGCTATAACTATTATTATTATCCTTACTACTATTATTATTATCGCTATGACTGTTATTATTATCCTTATCCTATTATTACTATCCCTATTACTCTTGTCTTTACCTTATAACGATTATTATTTTCCTTATTGCTATTATTATTATCGCTATGACTGGTATTATTATCCTTATTCTATTATTACTATCCCTATTACTCTTGTCTTTATCCTTATAACTATTATTATTATCCTTATTACTATTATTATTATCGCTATAACTATTATTATTATCGCTTTGACTGTTATTATTATCCTTATTCTATTATTACTATCCCTATTACTCTTTTCTTTATCCTTATAACTATTATTATTTCCCTTATTACTATTATTATTATCGCTATAACTATTATTATTATCCTTATTACTATTATTATTAGCACTATAACTATTATTATTACCGCTATGTCTGTTATTATTATCCTTATTCTATTATTACTGTCCCTATTACTCTTGTCTTTATCCTTATAACTATTATTATTTCCCTTATTGCTATTATTTATATCGCTATAACTATTATTATCATCCTTATTACTATTATTACTAGCACTATAACTATTATTATTATCCTTATTACTGTTATTATTACCGCTATAACTATTATAATTATCCTTATTACTATTATTACTAGCACTATAACTATTATTATTATCCTTATTACTGTTATTATTACCGCTATGACTGTTATTATTATACTTTTCTATTATTACTATCGCTATTACTCTTGTCTCTATCCTTATAACTATTATTATTATGCTTATTACTATTATTATTTGCACTATAACTATTATTATTATCCTTATTACTATTATTATTATCGCCATGACTGTTATTATTATACTTATTCTATTATTACTATCGCTATTAGTCTTGTCTTTATCCTTATAACTATGATTATCGCTATAACTATTATGATTATCGCTATGACTGTTATTATTATCCTTATTGTATTATTACTATACCTATTACTCTTGTCTTTATCCTTATAACTATTATTATTTCCCTTATTGCTATTATTATTATCGCTATAAGTATTATTATTATCCTTATTACTGTTATTATTACCGCTATGACTGTTATTATTATACTTATTCTATTATTACTATCCCTATTACTCTTGTCTCTATTATTATAACTATTATTATTATCCTTACTACTATTATTATTATCGCTATAACTATTATTATTATCGCTATGACGGTTATTATTATCCTTATTGTATTATTACTATACCTATTACTCTTGTCTTTATCCTTATAACTATTATTATTTCCTTTATTGCTATTATTATTATCGCTATAACTATTATTATTATCCTTATTACTATTGTTACTAGCACTATAACTATTATTATTATCCTTATTACTGTTATTATTACCGCTATGACTGTTATTATTATACTTATTCTATTATTACTATCCCTATTACTCTTGTCTCTATCCTTATAACTATTATTATTATGCTTATTACTATTATTATTTGCACTATAACTATTATTATTATCCTTATTACTATTATTATTATCCTTATTACTATTATTATTATCGCTATAACTATTATTATTACCGCTATGACTGTTATTATTATCCTTATTCTATTATTACTATCGCTATTACTCTTGTCTCTATCCTTATAACTATTATTATTATGCTTATTACTATTATTATTTGCACTATAACTATTATTATTATCCTTATTACTATTATTATTATCGCCATGACTGTTATTATTATACTTATTCTATTATTACTATCGCTATTAGTCTTGTCTTTATCCTTATAACTATGATTATCGCTATAACTATTATGATTATCGCTATGACTGTTATTATTATCCTTATTGTATTATTACTATACCTATTACTCTTGTCTTTATCCTTATAATTATTATTATTTCCCTTATTGCTATTATTATTATCGCTGTAAGTATTATTATTATCCTTATTACTGTTATTATTACCGCTATGACTGTTATTATTATACTTATTCTATTATTACTATCCCTATTACTCTTGTCTCTATTATTATAACTATTATTATTATGCTGATTACTATTATTATTATCGCGATAACTATTATTATTATCCTTACTACTATTATTATTATCGCTATAACTATTATTATTATCGCTATGACGGTTATTATTATCCTTATTGTATTATTACTATCCCTATTACTCTTGTCTTTATCCTTATAACTATTATTATTTCCCTTATTGCTTTATATTTATCGCTATAACTATTATTATCATCCTTATTACTATTATTACTAGCACTATAACTATTATTATTATCCTTATTACTGTTATTATTACCGCTATGACTGTTATTATTATACTTATTCTATTATTACTATCGCTATTACTCTTGTCTCTATCCTTATAACTATTATTATTAAGCTTATTACTATTATTATTTGTACTATAACTATTATTATTATCCTTATTACTATTATTATTATCGCCATGACTGTTATTATTATACTTATTCTATTATTACTATCGCTATTAGTCTTGTCTTTATCCTTATAACTATGATTATCGCTATAACTATTATGATTATCGCTATGACTGTTATTATTATCCTTATTGTATTATTACTATACCTATTACTCTTGTCTTTATCCTTATAACTATTATTATTTCCCTTATTGCTATTATTATTATCGCTATAAGTATTATTATTATCCTTATTACTGTTATTATTACCGCTATGACTGTTATCATTATACTTATTCTATTATTACTATCCCTATTACTCTTGTCTCTATTATTATAACTATTATTATTATGCTGATTACTATTATTATTATCGCTATAACTATTATTATTATCCTTACTACTATTATTATTATCGCTATGACTGTTATTATTATCCTTATTCTTCTATTACTATCCCTATTACTCTTCTCTTTATCCTTATAACTATTATTATTATCCTTATTTCTATTATTATTATCGCTATGACTATTATTATTATCGCTATGACTGTTATTATTATCCTTATTCTATTATTATTTCCCTCATTACTATTATTATTATCCTTATTACTATTATTATCGCTATGACTGTTATTATTATCCTTATTCTACTATTACTATCTCTATTACTCTTGTCTCTATCCTTATAACTATTATTATTATGCTTGTTACTATTATTATTATCGCTATAACTATTATTATTATCGCTATAACTATTATTATTATCCTTACTACTATTATTATTATCGCTATGACTGTTATTATTATCCTTATCCTATTATTACTATCCCTATTACTCTTGTCTTTACCTTATAACGATTATTATTTCCCTTATTGCTATTATTATTATCGCTATGACTGGTATTATTATCCTTATTCTATTATTACTATCCCTATTACTCTTGTCTTTATCCTTATAACTATTATTATTATCCTTATTACTATTATTATTATCGCTATAACTATTATTATTATCGCTTTGACTGTTATTATTATCCTTATTCTATTATTACTATCGCTATTAGTCTTGTCTTTATCCTTATAACTATGATTATCGCTATAACTATTATGATTATCGCTATGACTGTTATTATTATCCTTATTGTATTATTACTATACCTATTACTCTTGTCTTTATCCTTATAACTATTATTATTTCCCTTATTGCTATTATTATTATCGCTATAAGTATTATTATTATCCTTATTACTGTTATTATTACCGCTATGACTGTTATTATTATACTTATTCTATTATTACTATCCCTATTACTCTTGTCTCTATTATTATAACTATTATTATTATGCTGATTACTATTATTATTATCGCGATAACTATTATTATTATCCTTCCTACTATTATTATTATCGCTATAACTATTATTATTATCGCTATGACGGTTATTATTATCCTTATTGTATTATTACTACACCTATTACTCTTGTCTTTATCCTTATAACTATTATTATTTCCCTTATTGCTATTATTATTATCGCTATAACTATTATTATTATCCTTATTACTATTGTTACTAGCACTATAACTATTATTATTATCCTTATTACTGTTATTATTACCGCTATGACTGTTATTATTATACTTATTCTATTATTACTATCAATATTACTCTTGTCTCTATCCTTATAACTATTATTATTATGCTTATTACTATTATTATTTGCACTATAACTATTATTATTATCCTTATTACTATTATTATTATCGCTATAACTATTATTATTATTGCTATGACTGTTATTATTATCCATATTCTATTATTATTTCCCTCATTACTATTATTATCATCCTTATTACTATTATTATTATCGCTATGACTGTTATTATTATCCTTATCCTATTATTACTATCCCTATTACTCTTGTCTTTACCTTATAACGATTATTATTTCCCTTATTGCTATTATTATTATCGCTATGACTGGTATTATTATCCTTATTCTATTATTACTATCCCTATTACTCTTGTCTTTATCCTTATAACTATCGTTATTATCCTTATTACTATTATTATTATCGCTATAACTATTATTATTATCGCTATGACTGTTATTATTATCCTTATTCTATTATTACTATCCCTATTACTCTTTTCTTTATCCTTATAACTATGATTATCGCTATGACTCTTATTATTATCCTTATTGTATTATTACTATACCTATTACTCTTGTCTTTATCCCTATAACTATTATTATTTCCCTTATTACTATTATTATTATCATTATAACTGTTATTATTATCCTTATTACTAGTATTATTATCTCTATAACTATTATTGTTATCCTCATTACTACTATTATTATCGCTCTGACTGTTATTATTATCCTTATTCTATTATTACTATCCCTATTGCTCTTGTCTTTATCCTTATAACTATTATTATTATCCTTATTACTATTATTATTATCGCTATAACTATTATTATTATCGCTATGACTGTTATTATTATCCTTATTGTATTATTACTATACCTATTACTCTTGTCTTTATCCTTATAACTATTATTATTTCCCTTATTGCTATTATTATTATCGCTATAACTATTATTATTATCCTTATTACTATTGTTACTAGCACTATAACTATTATTATTATCCTTATTACTGTTATTATTACCGCTAAGACTGTTATTATTATACTTATTCTATTATTACTATCCCTATTACTCTTGTCTCTATCCTTATAACTATTATTATTATGCTTATTACTATTATTATTAGCACTATAACTACTATTATTATCCTTATAACTATTATTATTATCCTTATTACTATTATTATTATCGCTATAACTATTATTATTACCGCTATGACTGTTATTATTATCCTTATTCTATTATTACTATCCCTATTACTCTTGTCTTTATCCTTATAACTATTATTATTATGCTTATTACTATTATTATTTGCACTATAACTATTATTATTATCCTTATTACTATTATTATTATCGCTATAACTATTATTATTATTGCTATGACTGTTATTATTATCCATATTCTATTATTATTTCCCTCATTACTATTATTATCATCCTTATTACTATTATTATTATCGCTATGACTGTTATTATTATCCTTATCCTATTATTACTATCCCTATTACTCTTGTCTTTACCTTATAACGATTATTATTTCCCTTATTGCTATTATTATTATCGCTATGACTGGTATTATTATCCTTATTCTATTATTACTATCCCTATTACTCTTGTCTTTATCCTTATAACTATCGTTATTATCCTTATTACTATTATTATTATCGCTATAACTATTATTATTATCGCTATGACTGTTATTATTATCCTTATTCTATTATTACTATCCCTATTACTCTTTTCTTTATCCTTATAACTATGATTATCGCTATGACTCTTATTATTATCCTTATTGTATTATTACTATACCTATTACTCTTGTCTTTATCCCTATAACTATTATTATTTCCCTTATTACTATTATTATTATCATTATAACTGTTATTATTATCCTTATTACTAGTATTATTATCTCTATAACTATTATTGTTATCCTCATTACTACTATTATTATCGCTCTGACTGTTATTATTATCCTTATTCTATTATTACTATCCCTATTGCTCTTGTCTTTATCCTTATAACTATTATTATTATCCTTATTACTATTATTATTATCGCTATAACTATTATTATTATCGCTATGACTGTTATTATTATCCTTATTGTATTATTACTATACCTATTACTCTTGTCTTTATCCTTATAACTATTATTATTTCCCTTATTGCTATTATTATTATCGCTATAACTATTATTATTATCCTTATTACTATTGTTACTAGCACTATAACTATTATTATTATCCTTATTACTGTTATTATTACCGCTAAGACTGTTATTATTATACTTATTCTATTATTACTATCCCTATTACTCTTGTCTCTATCCTTATAACTATTATTATTATGCTTATTACTATTATTATTAGCACTATAACTACTATTATTATCCTTATAACTATTATTATTATCCTTATTACTATTATTATTATCGCTATAACTATTATTATTACCGCTATGACTGTTATTATTATCCTTATTCTATTATTACTATCCCTATTACTCTTGTCTTTATCCTTATAACTATTATTATTTCCCTTATTGCTATTATTTTTATCGCTATAACTATTATTATCATCCTTATTACTATTATTTCTAGCACTATAACTATTATTATTATCCTTATTACTGTTATTATTACCGCTATAACTATTATAATTATCCTTATTACTATTATTACTAGCACTATAACTATTATTATTATCCTTATTACTGTTATTATTACCGCTATGACTGTTATTATTATACTTATTCTATTATTACTATCCCTATTACTCTTGTCTCTATCCTTATAACTATTATTATTATGCCTATTACTATTATTATTTGCACTATAACTATTATTACTATCCTTATTACTATTATTATTATCGCCATGACTGTTATTATTATACTTATTCTATTATTACTATCGCTATTAGTCTTGTCTTTATCCTTATAACTATGATTATCGCTATAACTGTTATTATTATCCTTATTGTATTATTACTGTACCTATTACTCTTGTTTTTATCCTTATAACGATTATTATTTCCCTTATTGCTATTATTATTATCGCTATAAGTATTATTATTATCCTTATTACTGTTATATTGCCGCTATGACTGTTATTATTATACTTATTCTATTATTACTATCCCTATTACTCTTGTCTCTATCCTTATAACTATTATTATTATGCTTATTACTATTATTATTATCGCTATAACTATTATTATTATCCTTACTACTATTATTATTATCGCTATGACTGTTATTATTTTCCTTATTCTATTATTACTATCCCTATTACTCTTGTCTTTATCCTTATAACTATTATTATTTCCCTTATTGCTATTATTATTATCGCTATAAGTATTATTATTATCCTTATTACTGTTATTATTACCGCTATGACTGTTATTATTATACTTATTCTATTATTACTATCCCTATTACTCTTGTCTCTATCCTTATAACTATTATTATTATGCTTATTACTATTATTATTATCGCTATAACTATTATTATTATCCTTACTACTATTATTATTATCGCTATGACTGTTATTATTTTCCTTATTCTATTATTACTATCCCTATTACTCTTGTCTTTATCCTTATAACTATTATTATTTCCCTTATTGCTATTATTATTATCGCTATAAGTATTATTATTATCCTTATTACTGTTATTATTACCGCTATGACTGTTATTATTATACTTATTCTATTATTACTATCCCTATTACTCTTGTCTCTATTATTATAACTATTATTATTATGCTGATTACTATTATTATTATCGCGATAACTATTATTATTATCCTTACTACTATTATTATTATCGCTATAACTATTATTATTATCGCTATGACGGTTATTATTATCCTTATTGTATTATTACTATCCCTATTACTCTTGTCTTTATCCTTATAACTATTATTATTTCCCTTATTGCTTTATATTTATCGCTATAACTATTATTATCATCCTTATTACTATTATTACTAGCACTATAACTATTATTATTATCCTTATTACTGTTATTATTACCGCTATGACTGTTATTATTATACTTATTCTATTATTACTATCGCTATTACTCTTGTCTCTATCCTTATAACTATTATTATTAAGCTTATTACTATTATTATTTGTACTATAACTATTATTATTATCCTTATTACTATTATTATTATCGCCATGACTGTTATTATTATACTTATTCTATTATTACTATCGCTATTAGTCTTGTCTTTATCCTTATAACTATGATTATCGCTATAACTATTATGATTATCGCTATGACTGTTATTATTATCCTTATTGTATTATTACTATACCTATTACTCTTGTCTTTATCCTTATAACTATTATTATTTCCCTTATTGCTATTATTATTATCGCTATAAGTATTATTATTATCCTTATTACTGTTATTATTACCGCTATGACTGTTATCATTATACTTATTCTATTATTCCTATCCCTATTACTCTTGTCTCTATTATTATAACTATTATTATTATGCTGATTACTATTATTATTATCGCTATAACTATTATTATTATCCTTACTACTATTATTATTATCGCTATGACTGTTATTATTATCCTTATTCTTCTATTACTATCCCTATTACTCTTCTCTTTATCCTTATAACTATTATTATTATCCTTATTTCTATTATTATTATCGCTATGACTATTATTATTATCGCTATGACTGTTATTATTATCCTTATTCTATTATTATTTCCCTCATTACTATTATTATTATCCTTATTACTATTATTATCGCTATGACTGTTATTATTATCCTTATTCTACTATTACTATCTCTATTACTCTTGTCTCTATCCTTATAACTATTATTATTATGCTTGTTACTATTATTATTATCGCTATAACTATTATTATTATCGCTATAACTATTATTATTATCCTTACTACTATTATTATTATCGCTATGACTGTTATTATTATCCTTATCCTATTATTACTATCCCTATTACTCTTGTCTTTACCTTATAACGATTATTATTTCCCTTATTGCTATTATTATTATCGCTATGACTGGTATTATTATCCTTATTCTATTATTACTATCCCTATTACTCTTGTCTTTATCCTTATAACTATTATTATTATCCTTATTACTATTATTATTATCGCTATAACTATTATTATTATCGCTTTGACTGTTATTATTATCCTTATTCTATTATTACTATCGCTATTAGTCTTGTCTTTATCCTTATAACTATGATTATCGCTATAACTATTATGATTATCGCTATGACTGTTATTATTATCCTTATTGTATTATTACTATACCTATTACTCTTGTCTTTATCCTTATAACTATTATTATTTCCCTTATTGCTATTATTATTATCGCTATAAGTATTATTATTATCCTTATTACTGTTATTATTACCGCTATGACTGTTATTATTATACTTATTCTATTATTACTATCCCTATTACTCTTGTCTCTATTATTATAACTATTATTATTATGCTGATTACTATTATTATTATCGCGATAACTATTATTATTATCCTTCCTACTATTATTATTATCGCTATAACTATTATTATTATCGCTATGACGGTTATTATTATCCTTATTGTATTATTACTACACCTATTACTCTTGTCTTTATCCTTATAACTATTATTATTTCCCTTATTGCTATTATTATTATCGCTATAACTATTATTATTATCCTTATTACTATTGTTACTAGCACTATAACTATTATTATTATCCTTATTACTGTTATTATTACCGCTATGACTGTTATTATTATACTTATTCTATTATTACTATCAATATTACTCTTGTCTCTATCCTTATAACTATTATTATTATGCTTATTACTATTATTATTTGCACTATAACTATTATTATTATCCTTATTACTATTATTATTATCGCTATAACTATTATTATTATTGCTATGACTGTTATTATTATCCATATTCTATTATTATTTCCCTCATTACTATTATTATCATCCTTATTACTATTATTATTATCGCTATGACTGTTATTATTATCCTTATCCTATTATTACTATCCCTATTACTCTTGTCTTTACCTTATAACGATTATTATTTCCCTTATTGCTATTATTATTATCGCTATGACTGGTATTATTATCCTTATTCTATTATTACTATCCCTATTACTCTTGTCTTTATCCTTATAACTATCGTTATTATCCTTATTACTATTATTATTATCGCTATAACTATTATTATTATCGCTATGACTGTTATTATTATCCTTATTCTATTATTACTATCCCTATTACTCTTTTCTTTATCCTTATAACTATGATTATCGCTATGACTCTTATTATTATCCTTATTGTATTATTACTATACCTATTACTCTTGTCTTTATCCCTATAACTATTATTATTTCCCTTATTACTATTATTATTATCATTATAACTGTTATTATTATCCTTATTACTAGTATTATTATCTCTATAACTATTATTGTTATCCTCATTACTACTATTATTATCGCTCTGACTGTTATTATTATCCTTATTCTATTATTACTATCCCTATTGCTCTTGTCTTTATCCTTATAACTATTATTATTATCCTTATTACTATTATTATTATCGCTATAACTATTATTATTATCGCTATGACTGTTATTATTATCCTTATTGTATTATTACTATACCTATTACTCTTGTCTTTATCCTTATAACTATTATTATTTCCCTTATTGCTATTATTATTATCGCTATAACTATTATTATTATCCTTATTACTATTGTTACTAGCACTATAACTATTATTATTATCCTTATTACTGTTATTATTACCGCTAAGACTGTTATTATTATACTTATTCTATTATTACTATCCCTATTACTCTTGTCTCTATCCTTATAACTATTATTATTATGCTTATTACTATTATTATTAGCACTATAACTACTATTATTATCCTTATAACTATTATTATTATCCTTATTACTATTATTATTATCGCTATAACTATTATTATTACCGCTATGACTGTTATTATTATCCTTATTCTATTATTACTATCCCTATTACTCTTGTCTTTATCCTTATAACTATTATTATTTCCCTTATTGCTATTATTTTTATCGCTATAACTATTATTATCATCCTTATTACTATTATTTCTAGCACTATAACTATTATTATTATCCTTATTACTGTTATTATTACCGCTATAACTATTATAATTATCCTTATTACTATTATTACTAGCACTATAACTATTATTATTATCCTTATTACTGTTATTATTACCGCTATGACTGTTATTATTATACTTATTCTATTATTACTATCCCTATTACTCTTGTCTCTATCCTTATAACTATTATTATTATGCCTATTACTATTATTATTTGCACTATAACTATTATTACTATCCTTATTACTATTATTATTATCGCCATGACTGTTATTATTATACTTATTCTATTATTACTATCGCTATTAGTCTTGTCTTTATCCTTATAACTATGATTATCGCTATAACTGTTATTATTATCCTTATTGTATTATTACTGTACCTATTACTCTTGTTTTTATCCTTATAACGATTATTATTTCCCTTATTGCTATTATTATTATCGCTATAAGTATTATTATTATCCTTATTACTGTTATATTGCCGCTATGACTGTTATTATTATACTTATTCTATTATTACTATCCCTATTACTCTTGTCTCTATCCTTATAACTATTATTATTATGCTTATTACTATTATTATTATCGCTATAACTATTATTATTATCCTTACTACTATTATTATTATCGCTATGACTGTTATTATTATCCTTATTCTATTATTACTATCCCTATTACTCTTGTCTTTATCCTTATAACTATTATTATTTCCCTTATTGCTATTATTATTATCGCTATGACTGGTATTATTATCCTTATTCTATTATTACTATCCCTATTACTCTTGTCTTTATCCTTATAACTATTATTATTATCCTTATTACTATTATTATTATCGCTGTAACTATTATTATTATCGCTATGACTGTTATTATTATACTTATTCTATTATTACTATCGCTATTAGTCTTGTCTTTATCCTTATAACTATGATTATCGCTATAACTATTATGATTATCGCTATGACTGTTATTATTATCCTTATTGTATTATTACTATACCTATTACTCTTGTCTTTATCCTTATAACTATTATTATTATCGCTCTAACTATTATTATTATCGCTATGACTGTTATTATTATCCATATTCTATTATTACTATACCTATTACTCTTGTCTTTATCCTTATAACTATTATTATTTCCCTTATTACTATTATTATTATCGCTATAACTATTTTTATTATCCTTATTACTATTATTATTAGCACTATAACTATTATTATTACCGCTATGACTGTTATTATTATCCTTATTCTATTATTACTATCCCTATTACTCTTGTCTTTATCCTTAGAACTATTATTATTTCCCTTATTACTATTATTATTATCATTATAACTGTTATTACTATCCTTATTACTAGTATTATTATCTCTGTAACTATTATTGTTATCCTCATTACTACTATTATTATCGCTCTGACTGTTATTATTATCCTTATTCTATTATTACTATCCCTATTGCTCTTGTCTTTATCCTTATAACTATTATTATTATCCTTATTACTATTATTATTATCGCTATAACTATTATTATTATCGCTATGACTGTTATTATTATCCTTATTGTATTATTACTATACCTATTACTCTTGTCTTTATCCTTATAACTATTATTATTTCCCTTATTGCTATTATTATTATCGCTATAAGTATTATTATTATCCTTATTACTGTTATTATTACCGCTATGACTGTTATTATTATACTTATTCTATTATTACTATCCCTATTACTCTTGTCTCTATCCTTATAACTATTATTATTATGCTTATTACTATTATTATTAGCACTATAACTATTATTATTATCCTTATTACTATTATTATTATCGCTATGACTGTTATTATTATACTTATTCTATTATTACTATCCCTATTAGTCTTGTCTTTATCCTTATAACTATGATTATCGCAATAACTATTATTATTATCGCTATGACTGTTATTATTATCCTTATTGTATTATTAATATCCCTATTACTCTTGTCTTTATCCTTATAACTGTTATTATTATCCTTATTAGTAGTATTATTAGCACTATAACTATTATGTTTATCCTTATTACTATTATTAATATCGCTATGACTGTTATTATTATACTTATTCTGTTATTACTATCCCTATTACTCTTGTCTTTATCCTTATAACTATTATTATTTTCCTTATTACTATTATTATTATCATTATAACTGTTATTATTATCCTTATTACTAGTATTACTATCTCTATAACTATTATTGTTATCCTCATTACTATTATTATTATCGCTATGACTGTTATTATTATCCTTATTGTATTATTACTATCCCTATTACTTTTGTCTTTATCCTTATGACTATTATTATTTCCCTTATTACTATTATTATTATCGCTATAACTATTATTATAATCCTTATTACTAGTATTATTATCTCTATAACTATTATTGTTATCCTCATTACTATTATTATTATCGCTATGACTGTTATTATTATCCTTATTCTATTATTACCATCCCTGTTACTCTTGTCTTTATCCTTATAACTATTATTATTATCGCTATAACTATTATTATTATCGCTATGACTGTTATTATTATCCTTATTGTATTATTACTATCCCTATTACTTTTGTCTTTATCCTTATAACTATTATTATTTCCCTTATTACTATTATTATTATCGCTATAACTATTATTATTATCCTTATTACTATTATTACTAGCACTATAACTGTTATTATTATCATTATTACTATTACTATTATCGCTATGACTGTTACTATTATCCTTATTACTATTATTATTAGCACCATAGCTATTATTATTATTATCGCTATGACTGTTATTATTATCCTTATTCTATTATTACTATACCTATTACTCTTGTCTCTATCCTTATAACTGTTATTATTATGTTTACTACTATTATTATTAACACCATAACTATTATTATTATCCTTACCACTATTATTATTATCGCTGTGACTGTTATTATTATCCTTATTCTATTTTTACTATCCCTATTACTCTTCTCTTTATCCTTATAAGTATTATTATTATCATTATTACTATTATTATTATCGCTATAACTATTATTATTATCCTTATTACTATTATTAATAGCACTATAACTATTATTATTATCCTTATTACTATTATTAATATCGCTATGACTGTTATTATTATACTTATTCTATTATTACTATTCCTATTACTCTTCTCTTTATCCTTATAACTATTATTATTATCCTTATTACTATTATTATTATCGCTATAACTATTATTATTATCCTTATTACTATTATTAATAGCACTATAACTATTATGTTTATCCTTATTACTATTATTATTCGCACTATAACTATTATTATTATTCTTATTACTATTATTAATATCGCTATGACTGTTATTATTATACTTATTCTGTTATTACTATCCCTATTACTCTTGTCTTTATCCTTATAACTATTATTATTTTCCTTATTACTATTATTATTATCATTATAACTGTTATTATTATCCTTATTACTATTACTATTATCGCTATGACTGTTATTATTATCCTTATTACTATTATTATTATCGCTGTGACTGTTATTATTATCCTTATTCTATTTTTACTATCCCTATTACTCTTCTCTTTATCCTTATAACTATTATTATTATCCTTATTACTATTATTATTATCGCTATAACTATTATTATTATCCTTATTACTATTATTAATAGCACTATAACTATTATTATTATCCTTATTACTATTATTAATATCGCTATGACTGTTATTATTATACTTATTCTATTATTACTATTCCTATTACTCTTCTCTTTATCCTTATAACTATTATTATTATCCTTATTACTATTATTATTATCGCTATAACTGTTATTATTATCCTTATTAGTAGTATTATTAGCACTATAACTATTATGTTTATCCTTATTACTATCATTATTCGCACTATAACTATTATTATTATCATTATTATTATTATTATTATCGCTATAACTATTATTATTATCCTTACTAGTATTATTATTATCGCTATGACTGTTATTATTATCCTTATTCTATTATTATTTCCCTTATTACTATTATTATTATCGCTATAACTATTATTATTGTCCTTATTACTATTATGATCGCTATGACTGTTATTATTATCCTTATTCTATTATTACTATCCCTATTACTCTTGTCTTTATCCTGATAATTATTATTATTTCCCTTATTACAATTATTATTATCGCTATAACTATTATTATTATCCTTATTACTATTATTATTCGCACTATAACTATTATTATTATCCTTATTACTATTATTAATATCGCTATGACTGTTATTATTATACTTATTCTGTTATTACTATCCCTATTACTCTTGTCTTTATCCATATAACTATTATTATTTTCCTTATTACTATTATTATTATCATTATAACTGTTATTATTATCCTTATTACTAGTATTATTATCTCTATAACTATTATTGTTATCCTCATTACTATTATTATTATCGCTATGACTGTTATTATTATCCTTATTCTATTATTACCATCCCTATTACTCTTGTCTTTATCCTTATAACTATTATTATTATCGCTATAACTATTATTATTATCGCTATGACTGTTATTATTATCCTTATTGTATTATTACCATCCCTATTACTTTTGTCTTTATCCTTATAACTATTATTATTTCCCTTATTACTATTATTATTATCGCTATAACTATTATTATTATCCTTATTACTATTATTACTAGCACTATAACTGTTATTATTATCCTTATTACTATTACTATTATCGCTATGACTGTTATTATTAGCCTTATTACTATTATTATTAGCACCATAACTATTATTATTATTATCGCTATGACTGTTATTATTATCCTTATTCTATTATTACTATCCCTATTACTCTTGTCTCTATCCTTATAACTATTATTATTATGCTTATTACTATTATTGTTATCCTCATTACTATTATTATTATCGCTATGACTGTTATTATTATCCTTATTCTATTATTACCATCCCTATTACCCTTGTCTTTATCCTTATAACTATTATTATTATCGCTATAACTATTATTATTATCGCTATGACTGTTATTATTATCCTTATTGTATTATTACTATCCCTATTACTTTTGTCTTTATCCTTATAACTATTATTATTTCCCTTATTACTATTATTATTATCGCTATAACTATTATTATTATCCTTATTACTATTATTAATAGCACTATAACTATTATTATTATCCTTATTACTATTATTAATATCGCTATGACTGTTATTATTATACTTATTCTATTATTACTATTCCTATTACTCTTCTCTTTATCCTTATAACTATTATTATTATCCTTATTACTATTATTATTATCGCTATAACTGTTATTATTATCCTTATTAGTAGTATTATTAGCACTATAACTATTATGTTTATCCTTATTACTATCATTATTCGCACTATAACTATTATTATTATCATTATTATTATTATTATTATCGCTATAACTATTATTATTATCCTTACTAGTATTATTATTATCGCTATGACTGTTATTATTATCCTTATTCTATTATTATTTCCCTTATTACTATTATTATTATCGCTATAACTATTATTATTGTCCTTATTACTATTATGATCGCTATGACTGTTATTATTATCCTTATTCTATTATTACTATCCCTATTACTCTTGTCTTTATCCTGATAATTATTATTATTTCCCTTATTACAATTATTATTATCGCTATAACTATTATTATTATCCTTATTACTATTATTATTCGCACTATAACTATTATTATTATCCTTATTACTATTATTAATATCGCTATGACTGTTATTATTATACTTATTCTGTTATTACTATCCCTATTACTCTTGTCTTTATCCATATAACTATTATTATTTTCCTTATTACTATTATTATTATCATTATAACTGTTATTATTATCCTTATTACTAGTATTATTATCTCTATAACTATTATTGTTATCCTCATTACTATTATTATTATCGCTATGACTGTTATTATTATCCTTATTCTATTATTACCATCCCTATTACTCTTGTCTTTATCCTTATAACTATTATTATTATCGCTATAACTATTATTATTATCGCTATGACTGTTATTATTATCCTTATTGTATTATTACCATCCCTATTACTTTTGTCTTTATCCTTATAACTATTATTATTTCCCTTATTACTATTATTATTATCGCTATAACTATTATTATTATCCTTATTACTATTATTACTAGCACTATAACTGTTATTATTATCCTTATTACTATTACTATTATCGCTATGACTGTTATTATTAGCCTTATTACTATTATTATTAGCACCATAACTATTATTATTATTATCGCTATGACTGTTATTATTATCCTTATTCTATTATTACTATCCCTATTACTCTTGTCTCTATCCTTATAACTATTATTATTATGCTTATTACTATTATTGTTATCCTCATTACTATTATTATTATCGCTATGACTGTTATTATTATCCTTATTCTATTATTACCATCCCTATTACCCTTGTCTTTATCCTTATAACTATTATTATTATCGCTATAACTATTATTATTATCGCTATGACTGTTATTATTATCCTTATTGTATTATTACTATCCCTATTACTTTTGTCTTTATCCTTATAACTATTATTATTTCCCTTATTACTATTATTATTATCGCTATAACTATTATTATTATCCTTATTACTATTATTAATAGCACTATAACTATTATTATTATCCTTATTACTATTATTAATATCGCTATGACTGTTATTATTATACTTATTCTATTATTACTATTCCTATTACTCTTCTCTTTATCCTTATAACTATTATTATTATCCTTATTACTATTATTATTATCGCTATAACTGTTATTATTATCCTTATTAGTAGTATTATTAGCACTATAACTATTATGTTTATCCTTATTACTATCATTATTCGCACTATAACTATTATTATTATCCTTATTACTAGTATTATTATCTCTGTAACTATTATTGTTATCCTCATTACTACTATTATTATCGCTCTGACTGTTATTATTATCCTTATTCTCTTATTACTATCCCTATTGCTCTTGTCTTTATCCTTATAACTATTATTATTATCCTTATTACTATTATTATTATCGCTATAACTATTATTATTATCGCTATGACTGTTATTATTATCTTTATTGTATTATTACTATACCTATTACTCTTGTCTTTATCCTTATAACTATTATTATTTCCCTTATTGCTATTATTATTATCGCTATAAGTATTATTATTATCCTTATTACTGTTATTATTACCGCTATGACTGTTATTATTATACTTATTCTATTATTACTATCCCTATTACTCTTGTCTCTATCCTTATAACTATTATTATTATGCTTATTACTATTATTATTAGCACTATAACTATTATTATTATCCTTATTACTATTATTATTATCGCTATGACTGTTATTATTATACTTATTCTATTATTACTATCCCTATTAGTCTTGTCTTTATCCTTATAACTATGATTATCGCAATAACTATTATTATTATCGCTATGACTGTTATTATTATCCTTATTTTATTATTAATATCCCTATTACTCTTGTCTTTATCCTTATAACTGTTATTATTATCCTTATTAGTAGTATTATTATCGCTATAACTATTATTATTATCCTTATTACTATTATTACTAGCACTATAACTGTTATTATTATCATTATTACTATTACTATTATCGCTATGACTGTTACTATTATCCTTATTACTATTATTATTAGCACCATAGCTATTATTATTATTATCGCTATGACTGTTATTATTATCCTTATTCTATTATTACTATACCTATTACTCTTGTCTCTATCCTTATAACTGTTATTATTATGTTTACTACTATTATTATTATCGCCATAACTATTATTATTATCCTTACTACTATTATTATTATCGCTGTGACTGTTATTATTATCCTTATTACTATTATTATTATCGCTATAACTATTATTATTATCCTTATTACTATTATTAATAGCACTATAACTATTATTATTATCCTTATTACTATTATTAATATCGCTATGACTGTTATTATTATACTTATTCTATTATTACTATTCCTATTACTCTTCTCTTTATCCTTATAACTATTATTATTATCCTTATTACTATTATTATTATCGCTATAACTGTTATTATTATCCTTATTAGTAGTATTATTAGCACTATAACTATTATGTTTATCCTTATTACTATCATTATTCGCACTATAACTATTATTATTATCATTATTATTATTATTATTATCGCTATAACTATTATTATTATCCTTACTAGTATTATTATTATCGCTATGACTGTTATTATTATCCTTATTCTATTATTACTATCCCTATTACTCTTGTCTCTATCCTTATAACTATTATTATTATGCTTATTACTATTATTATTATCCTTACTACTATTATTATTATCGCTATGACTGTCATTATTATCCTTATTCTATTATTATTTCCCTTATTACTATTATTATTATCGCTATAACTATTATTATTGTCCTTATTACTATTATGATCGCTATGACTGTTATTATTATCCTTATTCTATTATTACTATCCCTATTACTCTTGTCTTTATCCTGATAATTATTATTATTTCCATTATTACAATTATTATTATCGCTATAACTATTATTATTATCCTTATTACTATTATTATTCGCACTATAACTATTATTATTATCCTTATTACTATTATTAATATCGCTATGACTGTTATTATTATACTTATTCTGTTATTACTATCCCTATTACTCTTGTCTTTATCCATATAACTATTATTATTTTCCTTATTACTATTATTATTATCATTATAACTGTTATTATTATCCTTATTACTAGTATTATTATCTCTATAACTATTATTGTTATCCTCATTACTATTATTATTATCGCTATGACTGTTATTATTATCCTTATTCTATTATCACCATCCCTATTACTCTTGTCTTTATCCTTATAACTATTATTATTATCGCTATAACTATTATTATTATCGCTATGACTGTTATTATTAGCCTTATTACTATTATTATTAGCACCATAGCTATTATTATTATTATCGCTATGACTGTTATTATTATCCTTATTCTATTATTACTATCCCTATTACTCTTGTCTCTATCCTTATAACTATTATTATTATGCTTATTACTATTATTATTATCCTTACTACTATTATTATTATCGCTATGACTGTTATTATTATCCTTATTCTATTATTATTTCCCTTATTACTATTATTATTATCGTTATAACTATTATTATTGTCCTTATTACTATTATTATCGCTATGACTGTTATTATTATCCTTATTACTATTATTATTCGCACTATAACTATTATTATTATCCTTATTACTATTATTAATATCGCTATGACTGTTATTATTATACTTATTCTGTTATTACTATCCCTATTACTCTTGTCTTTATCCATATAACTATTATTATTTTCCTTATTACTATTATTATTATCATTATAACTGTTATTATTATCCTTATTACTAGTATTATTATCTCTATAACTATTATTGTTATCCTCATTACCATTATTATTATCGCTATGACTGTTATTATTATCCTTATTCTATTATTACCATCCCTATTACTCTTGTCTTTATCCTTATAACTATTATTATTATCGCTATAACTATTATTATTATCGCTATGACTGTTATTATTATCCTTATTGTATTATTACTATCCCTATTACTTTTGTCTTTATCCTTATAACTATTATTATTTCCCTTATTACTATTATTATTATCGCTATAACTATTATTATTATCCTTATTACTATTATTACTAGCACTATAACTGTTATTATTATCCTTATTACTATTACTATTATCGCTATGACTGTTATTATTAGCCTTATTACTATTATTATTAGCACCATAGCTATTATTATTATTATCGCTATGACTGTTATTATTATCCTTATTCTATTATTACTATCCCTATTACTCTTGTTTCTATCCTTATAACTATTATTATTATGCTTATTACTATTATTATTATCCTTACTACTATTATTATTATCGCTATGACTGTTATTATTATCCTTATTCTATTATTATTTCCCTTATTACTATTATTATTATCGCTATAACTATTATTATTGTCCTTATTACTATTATTATCGCTATGACTGTTATTATTATCCTTATTCTATTATTACTATCCCTATTACTCTTGTCTTTATCCTGATAATTATTATTATTTCCCTTATTACAATTATTATTATCGCTATAACTATTATTATTATCCTTATTACTATTATTATTCGCACTATAACTATTATTATTATCCTTATTACTATTATTAATATCGCTATGACTGTTATTATTATACTTATTCTGTTATTACTATCCCTATTACTCTTGTCTTTATCCATATAACTATTATTATTTTCCTTATTACTATTATTATTATCATTATAACTGTTATTATTATCCTTATTACTAGTATTATTATCTCTATAACTATTATTGTTATCCTCATTACTATTATTATTATCGCTATGACTGTTATTATTATCCTTATTCTATTATTACCATCCCTATTACTCTTGTCTTTATCCTTATAACTATTATTATTATCGCTATAACTATTATTATTATCGCTATGACTGTTATTATTATCCTTATTGTATTATTACTATCCCTATTACTTTTGTCTTTATCCTTATAACTATTATTATTTCCCTTATTACTATTATTATTATCGCTATAACTATTATTGTTATCCTTATTACTATTATTACTAGCACTATAACTGTTATTATTATCATTATTACTATTACTATTATCGCTATGACTGTTATTATTATCCTTATTACTATTATTATTAGCACCATAGCTATTATTATTATTATCGCTATGACTGTTATTATTATCCTTATTCTATTATTACTATACCTATTACTCTTGTCTCTATCCTTATAACTGTTATTATTATGTTTACTACTATTATTATTATCGCCATAACTATTATTATTATCCTTACTACTATTATTATTATCGCTGTGACTGTTATTATTATCCTTATTCTATTTTTACTACCCCTATTACTCTTCTCTTTATCCTTATAAGTATTATTATTATCATTATTACTATTATTATTATCGCTATGACTATTATTATTATCCTTATTACTATTATTAATAGCACTATACCTATTATTATTATCCTTATTACTATTATTAATATCGCTATGAACTGTTATTATTATACTTATTCTATTATTACTATTCCTATTACTCTTCTCTTTATCCTTATAACTATTATTATTTTCCTTATTACTATTATTATTATCGCTATAACTATTATTATTATCCTTATTACTATTATTAATAGCACGATAACTATTATTATTATCCTTATTACTATTATTAATATCGCTATGACTGTTATTATTATACTTATTCTATTATTACTATTCCTATTACTCTTGTCTTTATCCTGATAATTATTATTATTTCCCTTATTACTATTATTATTATCGCTATAACTGTTTAATTATTATCCTTATTAGTAGTATTATTAGCACTATAACTATTATGTTTATCCTTATTATTATTATTATTCGCACTATAACTATTATTATTATCCTTATTACTATTATTATTATCGCTACGACTGTTATTATTATCCTTATTCTATTATTACCATCCCTATTACTCTTGTCTTTATCCTTATAACTATTATTATTATCGCTATAACTATTATTATTATCCTTATTACTATTATTACTAGCACTATAACTGTTATTATTATCCTTATTACTATTACTATTATCGCTATGACTGTTATTATTATACTTATTCTATTATTACTATCCCTATTACTCTTGTCTTTATCCTGATAATTATTATTATTTCCCTTATTACTATTATTATTATCGCTATAACTGTTATTATTATCCTTATTACTATTGTTACTAGCACTATAACTATTATGTTTATCCTTATTACTATCATTATTCGCACTATAACTATTATTATTATCATTATTATTATTATTATTATTATCTCTATCACTATTATTGTTATCCTCATTACTATTATTATTATCGCTATGACTGTTATTATTATCCTTATTCTATTATTACCATCCCTATTACTCTTGTCTTTATCCTTATAACTATTATTATTATCGCTATAACTATTATTATTATCGCTATGTCTGTTATTATTATCCTTATTGTATTATTACTATACCTATTACTCTTGTCTCTATCCTTATAAGTGTTATTATTATGTTTACTACTATTATTATTATCGCCATAACTATTATTATTATCCTTACTACTATTATTATTATCGCTGTGACTGTTATTATTATCCTTATTCTATTTTTACTATCCCTATTACTCTTCTCTTTATCCTTATAAGTATTATTATTATCATTATTACTATTATTATTATCGCTATAACTATTATTATTATCCTTATTACTATTATTAATAGCACTATAACTATTATTATTATCCTTATTACTATTATTAATATCGCTATGACTGTTATTATTATACTTATTCTATTATTACTATTCCTATTACTCTTCTCTTTATCCTTATAACTATTATTATTATCCTTATTACTATTATTATTATCGCTATAACTATTATTATTATCCTTATTACTATTATTAATAGCACTATAACTATTATTATTATCCTTATTACTATTATTAATATCGCTATGACTGTTATTATTATACTTATTCTATTATTACTATTCCTATTACTCTTGTCTTTATCCTGATAATTATTATTATTTCCCTTATTACTATTATTATTATCGCTATAACTGTTATTATTATCCTGATTAGTAGTATTATTAGCACTATAACTATTATGTTTATCCTTATTACTATTATTATTCGCACTATAACTATTATTATTATCCTTATTACTATTATTATTATCGCTACGACTGTTATTATTATCCTTATTCTATTATTACCATCCCTATTACTCTTGTCTTTATCCATATAACTATTATTATTTTCCTTATTACTATTATTATTATCATTATAACTGTTATTATTATCCTTATTACTAGTATTATTATCTCTATAACTATTATTGTTATCCTCATTACTATTATTATTATCGCTATGACTGTTATTATTATCCTTATTCTATTATTACCATCCCTATTACTCTTGTCTTTATCCTTATAACTATTATTATTATCGCTATAACTATTATTATTATCGCTATGACTGTTATTATTATCCTTATTGTATTATTACTATCCCTATTACTTTTGTCTTTATCCTTATAACTATTATTATTTCCCTTATTCCTATTATTATTATCGCTATAACTATTATTGTTATCCTTATTACTATTATTACTAGCACTATAACTGTTATTATTATCATTATTACTATTACTATTATCGCTATGACTGTTATTATTATCCTTATTACTATTATTATTAGCACCATAGCTATTATTATTATTATCGCTATGACTGTTATTATTATCCTTATTCTATTATTACTATACCTATTACTCTTGTCTCTATCCTTATAACTGTTATTATTATGTTTACTACTATTATTATTATCGCCATAACTATTATTATTATCCTTACTACTATTATTATTATCGCTGTGACTGTTATTATTATCCTTATTCTATTTTTACTACCCCTATTACTCTTCTCTTTATCCTTATAAGTATTATTATTATCATTATTACTATTATTATTATCGCTATGACTATTATTATTATCCTTATTACTATTATTAATAGCACTATAACTATTATTATTATCCTTATTACTATTATTAATATCGCTATGACTGTTATTATTATACTTATTCTATTATTACTATTCCTATTACTCTTCTCTTTATCCTTATAACTATTATTATTATCCTTATTACTATTATTATTATCGCTATAACTATTATTATTATCCTTATTACTATTATTAATAGCACGATAACTATTATTATTATCCTTATTACTATTATTAATATCGCTATGACTGTTATTATTATACTTATTCTATTATTACTATTCCTATTACTCTTGTCTTTATCCTGATAATTATTATTATTTCCCTTATTACTATTATTATTATCGCTATAACTGTTATTATTATCCTTATTAGTAGTATTATTAGCACTATAACTATTATGTTTATCCTTATTATTATTATTATTCGCACTATAACTATTATTATTATCCTTATTACTATTATTATTATCGCTACGACTGTTATTATTATCCTTATTCTATTATTACCATCCCTATTACTCTTGTCTTTATCCTTATAACTATTATTATTATCGCTATAACTATTATTATTATCCTTATTACTATTATTACTAGCACTATAACTGTTATTATTATCCTTATTACTATTACTATTATCGCTATGACTGTTATTATTATACTTATTCTATTATTACTATCCCTATTACTCTTGTCTTTATCCTGATAATTATTATTATTTCCCTTATTACTATTATTATTATCGCTATAACTGTTATTATTATCCTTATTACTATTGTTACTAGCACTATAACTATTATGTTTATCCTTATTACTATCATTATTCGCACTATAACTATTATTATTATCATTATTATTATTATTATTATTATCTCTATCACTATTATTGTTATCCTCATTACTATTATTATTATCGCTATGACTGTTATTATTATCCTTATTCTATTATTACCATCCCTATTACTCTTGTCTTTATCCTTATAACTATTATTATTATCGCTATAACTATTATTATTATCGCTATGTCTGTTATTATTATCCTTATTGTATTATTACTATACCTATTACTCTTGTCTCTATCCTTATAAGTGTTATTATTATGTTTACTACTATTATTATTATCGCCATAACTATTATTATTATCCTTACTACTATTATTATTATCGCTGTGACTGTTATTATTATCCTTATTCTATTTTTACTATCCCTATTACTCTTCTCTTTATCCTTATAAGTATTATTATTATCATTATTACTATTATTATTATCGCTATAACTATTATTATTATCCTTATTACTATTATTAATAGCACTATAACTATTATTATTATCCTTATTACTATTATTAATATCGCTATGACTGTTATTATTATACTTATTCTATTATTACTATTCCTATTACTCTTCTCTTTATCCTTATAACTATTATTATTATCCTTATTACTATTATTATTATCGCTATAACTATTATTATTATCCTTATTACTATTATTAATAGCACTATAACTATTATTATTATCCTTATTACTATTATTAATATCGCTATGACTGTTATTATTATACTTATTCTATTATTACTATTCCTATTACTCTTGTCTTTATCCTGATAATTATTATTATTTCCCTTATTACTATTATTATTATCGCTATAACTGTTATTATTATCCTGATTAGTAGTATTATTAGCACTATAACTATTATGTTTATCCTTATTACTATTATTATTCGCACTATAACTATTATTATTATCCTTATTACTATTATTATTATCGCTACGACTGTTATTATTATCCTTATTCTATTATTACCATCCCTATTACTCTTGTCTTTATCCTTATAACTATTATTATTATCGCTATAACTATTATTATTATCCTTACTACTATTATTATTATCGCTATGACTGTTATTATTATCCTTATTCTATTATTATTTCCCTTATTACTATTATTATTATCGCTATAACTATTATTATTGTCCTTATTACTATTATTAAATGCTATGACTGTTATTATTATCCTTATTCTATTATTACTATCCCTATTACTCTTGTCTTTATCCTGATAATTATTATTATTTCCCTTATTACAATTATTATTATCGCTATAACTATTATTATTATCCTTATTACTATTATTATTATCGCTATAACTGTTATTATTATCCTTATTAGTAGTATTATTAGCACTATAACTATTATGTTTATCCTTATTACTATCATTATTCGCACTATAACTATTATTATTATCATTATTATTATTATTATTATCGCTATAACTATTATTATTATCCTTACTAGTATTATTATTATCGCTATGACTGTTATTATTATCCTTATTCTATTATTACTATCCCTATTACTCTTGTCTCTATCCTTATAACTATTATTATTATGCTTATTACTATTATTATTATCCTTACTACTATTATTATTATCGCTATGACTGTTATTATTATCCTTATTCTATTATTATTTCCCTTATTACTATTATTATTATCGCTATAACTATTATTATTGTCCTTATTACTATTATTATCGCTATGACTGTTATTATTATCCTTATTCTATTATTACTATCCCTATTACTCTTGTCTTTATCCTGATAATTATTATTATTTCCCTTATTACAATTATTATTATCGCTATAACTATTATTATTTTCCTTATTACTATTATTATTATCATTATAACTGTTATTATTATCCTTATTACTAGTATTATTATCTCTATAACTATTATTGTTATCCTCATTACTATTATTATTATCGCTATGACTGTTATTATTATCCTTATTCTATTATTACCATCCCTATTACTCTTGTCTTTATCCTTATAACTATTATTATTATCGCTATGACTGTTATTATTATCCTTATTACTATTATTATTAGCACCATAGCTATTATTATTATTATCGCTATGACTGTTATTATTATCCTTATTCTATTATTACTATACCTATTACTCTTGTCTCTATCCTTATAACTATTATTATTATGTTTACTACTATTATTATTATCGCCATAACTATTATTATTATCCTTACTACTATTATTATTATCGCTGTGACTGTTATTATTATACTTATTCTATTATTACTATTCCTATTACTCTTCTCTTTATCCTTATAACTATTATTATTATCCTTATTACTATTATTATTATCGCTATAACTATTATTATTATCCTTATTACTATTATTAATAGCACTATAACTATTATTATTATCCTTATTACTATTATTAATATCGCTATGACTGTTATTATTATACTTATTCTATTATTACTATTCCTATTACTCTTGTCTTTATCCTGATAATTATTATTATTTCCCTTATTACTATTATTATTATCGCTATAACTGTTATTATTATCCTTATTAGTAGTATTATTAGCACTATAACTATTATGTTTATCCTTATTACTATTATTATTCGCACTATAACTATTATTATTATCCTTATTACTATTATTATTATCGCTACGACTGTTATTATTATCCTTATTCTATTATTACCATCCCTATTACTCTTGTCTTTATCCTTATAACTATTATTATTATCGCTATAACTATTATTATTATCCTTATTACTATTATTACTAGCACTATAACTGTTATTATTATCCTTATTACTATTACTATTATCGCTATGACTGTTATTATTATACTTATTCTATTATTACTATCCCTATTACTCTTGTCTTTATCCTGATAATTATTATTATTTCCCTTATTACTATTATTATTATCGCTATAACTGTTATTATTATCCTTATTAGTAGTATTATTAGCACTATAACTATTATGTTTATCCTTATTACTATTATTATTCGCACTATAACTATTATTATTATCCTTATTACTATTATTATTATCGCTACGACTGTTATTATTATCCTTATTCTATTATTACCATCCCTATTACTCTTGTCTTTATCCTTATAACTATTATTATTATCGCTATAACTATTATTATTATCCTTACTACTATTATTATTATCGCTATGACTGTTATTATTATCCTTATTCTATTATTATTTCCCTTATTACTATTATTATTATCGCTATAACTATTATTATTGTCCTTATTACTATTATTATCGCTATGACTGTTATTATTATCCTTATTCTATTATTACTATCCCTATTACTCTTGTCTTTATCCTGATAATTATTATTATTTCCCTTATTACAATTATTATTATCGCTATAACTATTATTATTATCCTTATTACTATTATTATTATCGCTATAACTGTTATTATTATCCTTATTAGTAGTATTATTAGCACTATAACTATTATGTTTATCCTTATTACTATCATTATTCGCACTATAACTATTATTATTATCATTATTATTATTATTATTATCGCTATAACTATTATTATTATCCTTACTAGTATTATTATTATCGCTATGACTGTTATTATTATCCTTATTCTATTATTATTTCCCTTATTACTATTATTATTATCGCTATAACTATTATTATTGTCCTTATTACTATTATTATCGCTATGACTGTTATTATTATCCTTATTCTATTATTACTATCCCTATTACTCTTGTCTTTATCCTGATAATTATTATTATTTCCCTTATTACAATTATTATTATCGCTATAACTATTATTATTTTCCTTATTACTATTATTATTATCATTATAACTGTTATTATTATCCTTATTACTAGTATTATTATCTCTATAACTATTATTGTTATCCTCATTACTATTATTATTATCGCTATGACTGTTATTATTATCCTTATTGTATTATTACTATCCCTATTACTTTTGTCTTTATCCTTATAACTATTATTATTTCCCTTATTACAATTATTATTATCGCTATAACTATTATTATTATCCTTATTACTATTATTATTATCGCTATAACTGTTATTATTATCCTTATTAGTAGTATTATTAGCACTATAACTATTATGTTTATCCTTATTACTATCATTATTCCCACTATAACTATTATTATTATCATTATTATTATTATTATTATCGCTATAACTATTATTATTATCCTTACTAGTATTATTATTATCGCTATGACTGTTATTATTATCCTTATTCTATTATTACTATCCCTATTACTCTTGTCTCTATCCTTATAACTATTATTATTATGCTTATTACTATTATGATTATCCTTACTACTATTATTATTATCGCTATGACTGTTATTATTAGCCTTATTACTATTATTATTAGCACCATAGCTATTATTATTATTATCGCTATGACTGTTATTATTATCCTTATTCTATTATTACTATCCCTATTACTCTTGTCTCTATCCTTATAACTATTATTATTATGCTTATTACTATTATTATTATCCTTACTACTATTATTATTATCGCTATGACTGTTATTATTATCCTTATTCTATTATTATTTCCCTTATTACTATTATTATTATCGTTATAACTATTATTATTGTCCTTATTACTATTATTATCGCTATGACTGTTATTATTATCCTTATTACTATTATTATTCGCACTATAACTATTATTATTATCCTTATTACTATTATTAATATCGCTATGACTGTTATTATTATACTTATTCTGTTATTACTATCCCTATTACTCTTGTCTTTATCCATATAACTATTATTATTTTCCTTATTACTATTATTATTATCATTATAACTGTTATTATTATCCTTATTACTAGTATTATTATCTCTATAACTATTATTGTTATCCTCATTACCATTATTATTATCGCTATGACTGTTATTATTATCCTTATTCTATTATTACCATCCCTATTACTCTTGTCTTTATCCTTATAACTATTATTATTATCGCTATAACTATTATTATTATCGCTATGACTGTTATTATTATCCTTATTGTATTATTACTATCCCTATTACTTTTGTCTTTATCCTTATAACTATTATTATTTCCCTTATTACTATTATTATTATCGCTATAACTATTATTATTATCCTTATTACTATTATTACTAGCACTATAACTGTTATTATTATCCTTATTACTATTACTATTATCGCTATGACTGTTATTATTAGCCTTATTACTATTATTATTAGCACCATAGCTATTATTATTATTATCGCTATGACTGTTATTATTATCCTTATTCTATTATTACTATCCCTATTACTCTTGTTTCTATCCTTATAACTATTATTATTATGCTTATTACTATTATTATTATCCTTACTACTATTATTATTATCGCTATGACTGTTATTATTATCCTTATTCTATTATTATTTCCCTTATTACTATTATTATTATCGCTATAACTATTATTATTGTCCTTATTACTATTATTATCGCTATGACTGTTATTATTATCCTTATTCTATTATTACTATCCCTATTACTCTTGTCTTTATCCTGATAATTATTATTATTTCCCTTATTACAATTATTATTATCGCTATAACTATTATTATTATCCTTATTACTATTATTATTCGCACTATAACTATTATTATTATCCTTATTACTATTATTAATATCGCTATGACTGTTATTATTATACTTATTCTGTTATTACTATCCCTATTACTCTTGTCTTTATCCATATAACTATTATTATTTTCCTTATTACTATTATTATTATCATTATAACTGTTATTATTATCCTTATTACTAGTATTATTATCTCTATAACTATTATTGTTATCCTCATTACTATTATTATTATCGCTATGACTGTTATTATTATCCTTATTCTATTATTACCATCCCTATTACTCTTGTCTTTATCCTTATAACTATTATTATTATCGCTATAACTATTATTATTATCGCTATGACTGTTATTATTATCCTTATTGTATTATTACTATCCCTATTACTTTTGTCTTTATCCTTATAACTATTATTATTTCCCTTATTACTATTATTATTATCGCTATAACTATTATTGTTATCCTTATTACTATTATTACTAGCACTATAACTGTTATTATTATCATTATTACTATTACTATTATCGCTATGACTGTTATTATTATCCTTATTACTATTATTATTAGCACCATAGCTATTATTATTATTATCGCTATGACTGTTATTATTATCCTTATTCTATTATTACTATACCTATTACTCTTGTCTCTATCCTTATAACTGTTATTATTATGTTTACTACTATTATTATTATCGCCATAACTATTATTATTATCCTTACTACTATTATTATTATCGCTGTGACTGTTATTATTATCCTTATTCTATTTTTACTACCCCTATTACTCTTCTCTTTATCCTTATAAGTATTATTATTATCATTATTACTATTATTATTATCGCTATGACTATTATTATTATCCTTATTACTATTATTAATAGCACTATAACTATTATTATTATCCTTATTACTATTATTAATATCGCTATGACTGTTATTATTATACTTATTCTATTATTACTATTCCTATTACTCTTCTCTTTATCCTTATAACTATTATTATTATCCTTATTACTATTATTATTATCGCTATAACTATTATTATTATCCTTATTACTATTATTAATAGCACGATAACTATTATTATTATCCTTATTACTATTATTAATATCGCTATGACTGTTATTATTATACTTATTCTATTATTACTATTCCTATTACTCTTGTCTTTATCCTGATAATTATTATTATTTCCCTTATTACTATTATTATTATCGCTATAACTGTTATTATTATCCTTATTAGTAGTATTATTAGCACTATAACTATTATGTTTATCCTTATTATTATTATTATTCGCACTATAACTATTATTATTATCCTTATTACTATTATTATTATCGCTACGACTGTTATTATTATCCTTATTCTATTATTACCATCCCTATTACTCTTGTCTTTATCCTTATAACTATTATTATTATCGCTATAACTATTATTATTATCCTTATTACTATTATTACTAGCACTATAACTGTTATTATTATCCTTATTACTATTACTATTATCGCTATGACTGTTATTATTATACTTATTCTATTATTACTATCCCTATTACTCTTGTCTTTATCCTGATAATTATTATTATTTCCCTTATTACTATTATTATTATCGCTATAACTGTTATTATTATCCTTATTACTATTGTTACTAGCACTATAACTATTATGTTTATCCTTATTACTATCATTATTCGCACTATAACTATTATTATTATCATTATTATTATTATTATTATTATCTCTATCACTATTATTGTTATCCTCATTACTATTATTATTATCGCTATGACTGTTATTATTATCCTTATTCTATTATTACCATCCCTATTACTCTTGTCTTTATCCTTATAACTATTATTATTATCGCTATAACTATTATTATTATCGCTATGTCTGTTATTATTATCCTTATTGTATTATTACTATACCTATTACTCTTGTCTCTATCCTTATAAGTGTTATTATTATGTTTACTACTATTATTATTATCGCCATAACTATTATTATTATCCTTACTACTATTATTATTATCGCTGTGACTGTTATTATTATCCTTATTCTATTTTTACTATCCCTATTACTCTTCTCTTTATCCTTATAAGTATTATTATTATCATTATTACTATTATTATTATCGCTATAACTATTATTATTATCCTTATTACTATTATTAATAGCACTATAACTATTATTATTATCCTTATTACTATTATTAATATCGCTATGACTGTTATTATTATACTTATTCTATTATTACTATTCCTATTACTCTTCTCTTTATCCTTATAACTATTATTATTATCCTTATTACTATTATTATTATCGCTATAACTATTATTATTATCCTTATTACTATTATTAATAGCACTATAACTATTATTATTATCCTTATTACTATTATTAATATCGCTATGACTGTTATTATTATACTTATTCTATTATTACTATTCCTATTACTCTTGTCTTTATCCTGATAATTATTATTATTTCCCTTATTACTATTATTATTATCGCTATAACTGTTATTATCATCCTGATTAGTAGTATTATTAGCACTATAACTATTATGTTTATCCTTATTACTATTATTATTCGCACTATAACTATTATTATTATCCTTATTACTATTATTATTATCGCTACGACTGTTATTATTATCCTTATTCTATTATTACCATCCCTATTACTCTTGTCTTTATCCTTATAACTATTATTATTATCGCTATAACTATTATTATTATCCTTACTACTATTATTATTATCGCTATGACTGTTATTATTATCCTTATTCTATTATTATTTCCCTTATTACTATTATTATTATCGCTATAACTATTATTATTGTCCTTATTACTATTATTATCGCTATGACTGTTATTATTATCCTTATTCTATTATTACTATCCCTATTACTCTTGTCTTTATCCTGATAATTATTATTATTTCCCTTATTACAATTATTATTATCGCTATAACTATTATTATTATCCTTATTACTATTATTATTATCGCTATAACTGTTATTATTATCCTTATTAGTAGTATTATTAGCACTATAACTATTATGTTTATCCTTATTACTATCATTATTCGCACTATAACTATTATTATTATCATTATTATTATTATTATTATCGCTATAACTATTATTATTATCCTTACTAGTATTATTATTATCGCTATGACTGTTATTATTATCCTTATTCTATTATTACTATCCCTATTACTCTTGTCTCTATCCTTATAACTATTATTATTATGCTTATTACTATTATTATTATCCTTACTACTATTATTATTATCGCTATGACTGTTATTATTATCCTTATTCTATTATTATTTCCCTTATTACTATTATTATTATCGCTATAACTATTATTATTGTCCTTATTACTATTATTATCGCTATGACTGTTATTATTATCCTTATTCTATTATTACTATCCCTATTACTCTTGTCTTTATCCTGATAATTATTATTATTTCCCTTATTACAATTATTATTATCGCTATAACTATTATTATTTTCCTTATTACTCTTATTATTATCATTATAACTGTTATTATTATCCTTATTACTAGTATTATTATCTCTATAACTATTATTGTTATCCTCATTACTATTATTATTATCGCTATGACTGTTATTATTATCCTTATTCTATTATTACCATCCCTATTACTCTTGTCTTTATCCTTATAACTATTATTATTATCGCTATGACTGTTATTATTATCCTTATTACTATTATTATTAGCACCATAGCTATTATTATTATTATCGCTATGACTGTTATTATTATCCTTATTCTATTATTACTATACCTATTACTCTTGTCTCTATCCTTATAACTATTATTATTATGTTTACTACTATTATTATTATCGCCATAACTATTATTATTATCCTTACTACTATTATTATTATCGCTGTGACTGTTATTATTATACTTATTCTATTATTACTATTCCTATTACTCTTCTCTTTATCCTTATAACTATTATTATTATCCTTATTACTATTATTATTATCGCTATAACTATTATTATTATCCTTATTACTATTATTAATAGCACTATAACTATTATTATTATCCTTATTACTATTATTAATATCGCTATGACTGTTATTATTATACTTATTCTATTATTACTATTCCTATTACTCTTGTCTTTATCCTGATAATTATTATTATTTCCCTTATTACTATTATTATTATCGCTATAACTGTTATTATTATCCTTATTAGTAGTATTATTAGCACTATAACTATTATGTTTATCCTTATTACTATTATTATTCGCACTATAACTATTATTATTATCCTTATTACTATTATTATTATCGCTACGACTGTTATTATTATCCTTATTCTATTATTACCATCCCTATTACTCTTGTCTTTATCCTTATAACTATTATTATTATCGCTATAACTATTATTATTATCCTTATTACTATTATTACTAGCACTATAACTGTTATTATTATCCTTATTACTATTACTATTATCGCTATGACTGTTATTATTATACTTATTCTATTATTACTATCCCTATTACTCTTGTCTTTATCCTGATAATTATTATTATTTCCCTTATTACTATTATTATTATCGCTATAACTGTTATTATTATCCTTATTAGTAGTATTATTAGCACTATAACTATTATGTTTATCCTTATTACTATTATTATTCGCACTATAACTATTATTATTATCCTTATTACTATTATTATTATCGCTACGACTGTTATTATTATCCTTATTCTATTATTACCATCCCTATTACTCTTGTCTTTATCCTTATAACTATTATTATTATCGCTATAACTATTATTATTATCCTTACTACTATTATTATTATCGCTATGACTGTTATTATTATCCTTATTCTATTATTATTTCCCTTATTACTATTATTATTATCGCTATAACTATTATTATTGTCCTTATTACTATTATTATCGCTATGACTGTTATTATTATCCTTATTCTATTATTACTATCCCTATTACTCTTGTCTTTATCCTGATAATTATTATTATTTCCCTTATTACAATTATTATTATCGCTATAACTATTATTATTATCCTTATTACTATTATTATTATCGCTATAACTGTTATTATTATCCTTATTAGTAGTATTATTAGCACTATAACTATTATGTTTATCCTTATTACTATCATTATTCGCACTATAACTATTATTATTATCATTATTATTATTATTATTATCGCTATAACTATTATTATTATCCTTACTAGTATTATTATTATCGCTATGACTGTTATTATTATCCTTATTCTATTATTATTTCCCTTATTACTATTATTATTATCGCTATAACTATTATTATTGTCCTTATTACTATTATTATCGCTATGACTGTTATTATTATCCTTATTCTATTATTACTATCCCTATTACTCTTGTCTTTATCCTGATAATTATTATTATTTCCCTTATTACAATTATTATTATCGCTATAACTATTATTATTTTCCTTATTACTATTATTATTATCATTATAACTGTTATTATTATCCTTATTACTAGTATTATTATCTCTATAACTATTATTGTTATCCTCATTACTATTATTATTATCGCTATGACTGTTATTATTATCCTTATTGTATTATTACTATCCCTATTACTTTTGTCTTTATCCTTATAACTATTATTATTTCCCTTATTACAATTATTATTATCGCTATAACTATTATTATTATCCTTATTACTATTATTATTATCGCTATAACTGTTATTATTATCCTTATTAGTAGTATTATTAGCACTATAACTATTATGTTTATCCTTATTACTATCATTATTCCCACTATAACTATTATTATTATCATTATTATTATTATTATTATCGCTATAACTATTATTATTATCCTTACTAGTATTATTATTATCGCTATGACTGTTATTATTATCCTTATTCTATTATTACTATCCCTATTACTCTTGTCTCTATCCTTATAACTATTATTATTATGCTTATTACTATTATGATTATCCTTACTACTATTATTATTATCGCTATGACTGTTATTATTAGCCTTATTACTATTATTATTAGCACCATAGCTATTATTATTATTATCGCTATGACTGTTATTATTATCCTTATTCTATTATTACTATCCCTATTACTCTTGTCTCTATCCTTATAACTATTATTATTATGCTTATTACTATTATTATTATCCTTACTACTATTATTATTATCGCTATGACTGTTATTATTATCCTTATTCTATTATTATTTCCCTTATTACTATTATTATTATCGTTATAACTATTATTATTGTCCTTATTACTATTATTATCGCTATGACTGTTATTATTATCCTTATTACTATTATTATTCGCACTATAACTATTATTATTATCCTTATTACTATTATTAATATCGCTATGACTGTTATTATTATACTTATTCTGTTATTACTATCCCTATTACTCTTGTCTTTATCCATATAACTATTATTATTTTCCTTATTACTATTATTATTATCATTATAACTGTTATTATTATCCTTATTACTAGTATTATTATCTCTATAACTATTATTGTTATCCTCATTACCATTATTATTATCGCTATGACTGTTATTATTATCCTTATTCTATTATTACCATCCCTATTACTCTTGTCTTTATCCTTATAACTATTATTATTATCGCTATAACTATTATTATTATCGCTATGACTGTTATTATTATCCTTATTGTATTATTACTATCCCTATTACTTTTGTCTTTATCCTTATAACTATTATTATTTCCCTTATTACTATTATTATTATCGCTATAACTATTATTATTATCCTTATTACTATTATTACTAGCACTATAACTGTTATTATTATCCTTATTACTATTACTATTATCGCTATGACTGTTATTATTAGCCTTATTACTATTATTATTAGCACCATAGCTATTATTATTATTATCGCTATGACTGTTATTATTATCCTTATTCTATTATTACTATCCCTATTACTCTTGTTTCTATCCTTATAACTATTATTATTATGCTTATTACTATTATTATTATCCTTACTACTATTATTATTATCGCTATGACTGTTATTATTATCCTTATTCTATTATTATTTCCCTTATTACTATTATTATTATCGCTATAACTATTATTATTGTCCTTATTACTATTATTATCGCTATGACTGTTATTATTATCCTTATTCTATTATTACTATCCCTATTACTCTTGTCTTTATCCTGATAATTATTATTATTTCCCTTATTACAATTATTATTATCGCTATAACTATTATTATTATCCTTATTACTATTATTATTCGCACTATAACTATTATTATTATCCTTATTACTATTATTAATATCGCTATGACTGTTATTATTATACTTATTCTGTTATTACTATCCCTATTACTCTTGTCTTTATCCATATAACTATTATTATTTTCCTTATTACTATTATTATTATCATTATAACTGTTATTATTATCCTTATTACTAGTATTATTATCTCTATAACTATTATTGTTATCCTCATTACTATTATTATTATCGCTATGACTGTTATTATTATCCTTATTCTATTATTACCATCCCTATTACTCTTGTCTTTATCCTTATAACTATTATTATTATCGCTATAACTTTTATTATTATCGCTATGACTGTTATTATTATCCTTATTGTATTATTACTATCCCTATTACTTTTGTCTTTATCCTTATAACTATTATTATTTCCCTTATTACTATTATTATTATCGCTATAACTATTATTGTTATCCTTATTACTATTATTACTAGCACTATAACTGTTATTATTATCATTATTACTATTACTATTATCGCTATGACTGTTATTATTATCCTTATTACTATTATTATTAGCACCATAGCTATTATTATTATTATCGCTATGACTGTTATTATTATCCTTATTCTATTATTACTATACCTATTACTCTTGTCTCTATCCTTATAACTGTTATTATTATGTTTACTACTATTATTATTATCGCCATAACTATTATTATTATCCTTACTACTATTATTATTATCGCTGTGACTGTTATTATTATCCTTATTCTATTTTTACTACCCCTATTACTCTTCTCTTTATCCTTATAAGTATTATTATTATCATTATTACTATTATTATTATCGCTATGACTATTATTATTATCCTTATTACTATTATTAATAGCACTCTAACTATTATTATTATCCTTATTACTATTATTAATATCGCTATGACTGTTATTATTATACTTATTCTATTATTACTATTCCTATTACTCTTCTCTTTATCCTTATAACTATTATTATTATCCTTATTACTATTATTATTATCGCTATAACTATTATTATTATCCTTATTACTATTATTAATAGCACGATAACTATTATTATTATCCTTATTACTATTATTAATATCGCTATGACTGTTATTATTATACTTATTCTATTATTACTATTCCTATTACTCTTGTCTTTATCCTGATAATTATTATTATTTCCCTTATTACTATTATTATTATCGCTATAACTGTTATTATTATCCTTATTAGTAGTATTATTAGCACTATAACTATTATGTTTATCCTTATTATTATTATTATTCGCACTATAACTATTATTATTATCCTTATTACTATTATTATTATCGCTACGACTGTTATTATTATCCTTATTCTATTATTACCATCCCTATTACTCTTGTCTTTATCCTTATAACTATTATTATTATCGCTATAACTATTATTATTATCCTTATTACTATTATTACTAGCACTATAACTGTTATTATTATCCTTATTACTATTACTATTATCGCTATGACTGTTATTATTATACTTATTCTATTATTACTATCCCTATTACTCTTGTCTTTATCCTGATAATTATTATTATTTCCCTTATTACTATTATTATTATCGCTATAACTGTTATTATTATCCTTATTACTATTGTTACTAGCACTATAACTATTATGTTTATCCTTATTACTATCATTATTCGCACTATAACTATTATTATTATCATTATTATTATTATTATTATTATCTCTATCACTATTATTGTTATCCTCATTACTATTATTATTATCGCTATGACTGTTATTATTATCCTTATTCTATTATTACCATCCCTATTACTCTTGTCTTTATCCTTATAACTATTATTATTATCGCTATAACTATTATTATTATCGCTATGTCTGTTATTATTATCCTTATTGTATTATTACTATACCTATTACTCTTGTCTCTATCCTTATAAGTGTTATTATTATGTTTACTACTATTATTATTATCGCCATAACTATTATTATTATCCTTACTACTATTATTATTATCGCTGTGACTGTTATTATTATCCTTATTCTATTTTTACTATCCCTATTACTCTTCTCTTTATCCTTATAAGTATTATTATTATCATTATTACTATTATTATTATCGCTATAACCTATTATTATTATCCTTATTACTATTATTAATAGCACTATAACTATTATTATTATCCTTATTACTATTATTAATATCGCTATGACTGTTATTATTATACTTATTCTATTATTACTATTCCTATTACTCTTCTCTTTATCCTTATAACTATTATTATTATCCTTATTACTATTATTATTATCGCTATAACTATTATTATTATCCTTATTACTATTATTAATAGCACTATAAACTATTATTATTATCCTTATTACTATTATTAATATCGCTATGACTGTTATTATTATACTTATTCTATTATTACTATTCCTATTACTCTTGTCTTTATCCTGATAATTATTATTATTTCCCTTATTACTATTATTATTATCGCTATAACTGTTATTATTATCCTGATTAGTAGTATTATTAGCACTATAACTATTATGTTTATCCTTATTACTATTATTATTCGCACTATAACTATTATTATTATCCTTATTACTATTATTATTATCGCTACGACTGTTATTATTATCCTTATTCTATTATTACCATCCCTATTACTCTTGTCTTTATCCTTATAACTATTATTATTATCGCTATAACTATTATTATTATCCTTACTACTATTATTATTATCGCTATGACTGTTATTATTATCCTTATTCTATTATTATTTCCCTTATTACTATTATTATTATCGCTATAACTATTATTATTGTCCTTATTACTATTATTATCGCTATGACTGTTATTATTATCCTTATTCTATTATTACTATCCCTATTACTCTTGTCTTTATCCTGATAATTATTATTATTTCCCTTATTACAATTATTATTATCGCTATAACTATTATTATTATCCTTATTACTATTATTATTATCGCTATAACTGTTATTATTATCCTTATTAGTAGTATTATTAGCACTATAACTATTATGTTTATCCTTATTACTATCATTATTCGCACTATAACTATTATTATTATCATTATTATTATTATTATTATCGCTATAACTATTATTATTATCCTTACTAGTATTATTATTATCGCTATGACTGTTATTATTATCCTTATTCTATTATTACTATCCCTATTACTCTTGTCTCTATCCTTATAACTATTATTATTATGCTTATTACTATTATTATTATCCTTACTACTATTATTATTATCGCTATGACTGTTATTATTATCCTTATTCTATTATTATTTCCCTTATTACTATTATTATTATCGCTATAACTATTATTATTGTCCTTATTACTATTATTATCGCTATGACTGTTATTATTATCCTTATTCTATTATTACTATCCCTATTACTCTTGTCTTTATCCTGATAATTATTATTATTTCCCTTATTACAATTATTATTATCGCTATAACTATTATTATTTTCCTTATTACTATTATTATTATCATTATAACTGTTATTATTATCCTTATTACTAGTATTATTATCTCTATAACTATTATTGTTATCCTCATTACTATTATTATTATCGCTATGACTGTTATTATTATCCTTATTCTATTATTACCATCCCTATTACTCTTGTCTTTATCCTTATAACTATTATTATTATCGCTATGACTGTTATTATTATCCTTATTACTATTATTATTAGCACCATAGCTATTATTATTATTATCGCTATGACTGTTATTATTATCCTTATTCTATTATTACTATACCTATTACTCTTGTCTCTATCCTTATAACTATTATTATTATGTTTACTACTATTATTATTATCGCCATAACTATTATTATTATCCTTACTACTATTATTATTATCGCTGTGACTGTTATTATTATACTTATTCTATTATTACTATTCCTATTACTCTTCTCTTTATCCTTATAACTATTATTATTATCCTTATTACTATTATTATTATCGCTATAACTATTATTATTATCCTTATTACTATTATTAATAGCACTATAACTATTATTATTATCCTTATTACTATTATTAATATCGCTATGACTGTTATTATTATACTTATTCTATTATTACTATTCCTATTACTCTTGTCTTTATCCTGATAATTATTATTATTTCCCTTATTACTATTATTATTATCGCTATAACTGTTATTATTATCCTTATTAGTAGTATTATTAGCACTATAACTATTATGTTTATCCTTATTACTATTATTATTCGCACTATAACTATTATTATTATCCTTATTACTATTATTATTATCGCTACGACTGTTATTATTATCCTTATTCTATTATTACCATCCCTATTACTCTTGTCTTTATCCTTATAACTATTATTATTATCGCTATAACTATTATTATTATCCTTATTACTATTATTACTAGCACTATAACTGTTATTATTATCCTTATTACTATTACTATTATCGCTATGACTGTTATTATTATACTTATTCTATTATTACTATCCCTATTACTCTTGTCTTTATCCTGATAATTATTATTATTTCCCTTATTACTATTATTATTATCGCTATAACTGTTATTATTATCCTTATTAGTAGTATTATTAGCACTATAACTATTATGTTTATCCTTATTACTATTATTATTCGCACTATAACTATTATTATTATCCTTATTACTATTATTATTATCGCTACGACTGTTATTATTATCCTTATTCTATTATTACCATCCCTATTACTCTTGTCTTTATCCTTATAACTATTATTATTATCGCTATAACTATTATTATTATCCTTACTACTATTATTATTATCGCTATGACTGTTATTATTATCCTTATTCTATTATTATTTCCCTTATTACTATTATTATTATCGCTATAACTATTATTATTGTCCTTATTACTATTATTATCGCTATGACTGTTATTATTATCCTTATTCTATTATTACTATCCCTATTACTCTTGTCTTTATCCTGATAATTATTATTATTTCCCTTATTACAATTATTATTATCGCTATAAACTATTATTATTATCCTTATTACTATTATTATTATCGCTATAACTGTTATTATTATCCTTATTAGTAGTATTATTAGCACTATAACTATTATGTTTATCCTTATTACTATCATTATTCGCACTATAACTATTATTATTATCATTATTATTATTATTATTATCGCTATAACTATTATTATTATCCTTACTAGTATTATTATTATCGCTATGACTGTTATTATTATCCTTATTCTATTATTATTTCCCTTATTACTATTATTATTATCGCTATAACTATTATTATTGTCCTTATTACTATTATTATCGCTATGACTGTTATTATTATCCTTATTCTATTATTACTATCCCTATTACTCTTGTCTTTATCCTGATAATTATTATTATTTCCCTTATTACAATTATTATTATCGCTATAACTATTATTATTTTCCTTATTACTATTATTATTATCATTATAACTGTTATTATTATCCTTATTACTAGTATTATTATCTCTATAACTATTATTGTTATCCTCATTACTATTATTATTATCGCTATGACTGTTATTATTATCCTTATTGTATTATTACTATCCCTATTACTTTTGTCTTTATCCTTATAACTATTATTATTTCCCTTATTACAATTATTATTATCGCTATAACTATTATTATTATCCTTATTACTATTATTATTATCGCTATAACTGTTATTATTATCCTTATTAGTAGTATTATTAGCACTATAAACTATTATGTTTATCCTTATTACTATCATTATTCCCACTATAACTATTATTATTATCATTATTATTATTATTATTATCGCTATAACTATTATTATTATCCTTACTAGTATTATTATTATCGCTATGACTGTTATTATTATCCTTATTCTATTATTACTATCCCTATTACTCTTGTCTTTATCCTGATAATTATTATTATTTCCCTTATTACTATTATTATTATCGCTATAACTGTTATTATTATCCTTATTACTATTGTTACTAGCACTATAACTATTATGTTTATCCTTATTACTATCATTATTCGCACTATTAACTATTATTATTATCATTATTATTATTATTATTATTATCTCTATCACTATTATTGTTATCCTCATTACTATTATTATTATCGCTATGACTGTTATTATTATCCTTATTCTATTATTACCATCCCTATTACTCTTGTCTTTATCCTTATAACTATTATTATTATCGCTATAACTATTATTATTATCGCTATGTCTGTTATTATTATCCTTATTGTATTATTACTATACCTATTACTCTTGTCTCTATCCTTATAAGTGTTATTATTATGTTTACTACTATTATTATTATCGCCATAACTATTATTATTATCCTTACTACTATTATTATTATCGCTGTGACTGTTATTATTATCCTTATTCTATTTTTACTATCCCTATTACTCTTCTCTTTATCCTTATAAGTATTATTATTATCATTATTACTATTATTATTATCGCTATAACTATTATTATTATCCTTATTACTATTATTAATAGCACTATAACTATTATTATTATCCTTATTACTATTATTAATATCGCTATGACTGTTACTATTATACTTATTCTATTATTACTATTCCTATTACTCTTCTCTTTATCCTTATAACTATTATTATTATCCTTATTACTATTATTATTATCGCTATAACTATTATTATTATCCTTATTACTATTATTAATAGCACTATAACTATTATTATTATCCTTATTACTATTATTAATATCGCTATGACTGTTATTATTATACTTATTCTATTATTACTATTCCTATTACTCTTGTCTTTATCCTGATAATTATTATTATTTCCCTTATTACTATTATTATTATCGCTATAACTGTTATTATTATCCTTATTAGTAGTATTATTAGCACTATAACTATTATGTTTATCCTTATTATTATTATTATTCGCACTATAACTATTATTATTATCCTTATTACTATTATTATTATCGCTACGACTGTTATTATTATCCTTATTCTATTATTACCATCCCTATTACTCTTGTCTTTATCCTTATAACTATTATTATTATCGCTATAACTATTATTATTATCCTTATTACTATTATTACTAGCACTATAACTGTTATTATTATCCTTATTACTATTACTATTATCGCTATGACTGTTATTATTATACTTATTCTATTATTACTATCCCTATTACTCTTGTCTTTATCCTGATAATTATTATTATTTCCCTTATTACTATTATTATTATCGCTATAACTGTTATTATTATCCTTATTACTATTGTTACTAGCACTATAACTATTATGTTTATCCTTATTACTATCATTATTCGCACTATAACTATTATTATTATCATTATTATTATTATTATTATTATCTCTATCACTATTATTGTTATCCTCATTACTATTATTATTATCGCTATGACTGTTATTATTATCCTTATTCTATTATTACCATCCCTATTACTCTTGTCTTTATCCTTATAACTATTATTATTATCGCTATAACTATTATTATTATCGCTATGTCTGTTATTATTATCCTTATTGTATTATTACTATACCTATTACTCTTGTCTCTATCCTTATAAGTGTTATTATTATGTTTACTACTATTATTATTATCGCCATAACTATTATTATTATCCTTACTACTATTATTATTATCGCTGTGACTGTTATTATTATCCTTATTCTATTCTTACTATCCCTATTACTCTTCTCTTTATCCTTATAAGTATTATTATTATCATTATTACTATTATTATTATCGCTATAACTATTATTATTATCCTTATTACTATTATTAATAGCACTATAACTATTATTATTATCCTTATTACTATTATTAATATCGCTATGACTGTTATTATTATACTTATTCTATTATTACTATTCCTATTACTCTTCTCTTTATCCTTATAACTATTATTATTATCCTTATTACTATTATTATTATCGCTATAACTATTATTATTATCCTTATTACTATTATTAATAGCACTATAACTATTATTATTATCCTTATTACTATTATTAATATCGCTATGACTGTTATTATTATACTTATTCTATTATTACTATTCCTATTACTCTTGTCTTTATCCTGATAATTATTATTATTTCCCTTATTACTATTATTATTATCGCTATAACTGTTATTATTATCCTGATTAGTAGTATTATTAGCACTATAACTATTATGTTTATCCTTATTACTATTATTATTCGCACTATAACTATTATTATTATCCTTATTACTATTATTATTATCGCTACGACTGTTATTATTATCCTTATTCTATTATTACCATCCCTATTACTCTTGTCTTTATCCTTATAACTATTATTATTATCGCTATAACTATTATTATTATCCTTACTACTATTATTATTATCGCTATGACTGTTATTATTATCCTTATTCTATTATTATTTCCCTTATTACTATTATTATTATCGCTATAACTATTATTATTGTCCTTATTACTATTATTATCGCTATGACTGTTATTATTATCCTTATTCTATTATTACTATCCCTATTACTCTTGTCTTTATCCTGATAATTATTATTATTTCCCTTATTACAATTATTATTATCGCTATAACTATTATTATTATCCTTATTACTATTATTATTATCGCTATAACTGTTATTATTATCCTTATTAGTAGTATTATTAGCACTATAACTATTATGTTTATCCTTATTACTATCATTATTCGCACTATAACTATTATTATTATCATTATTATTATTATTATTATCGCTATAACTATTATTATTATCCTTACTAGTATTATTATTATCGCTATGACTGTTATTATTATCCTTATTCTATTATTACTATCCCTATTACTCTTGTCTCTATCCTTATAACTATTATTATTATGCTTATTACTATTATTATTATCCTTACTACTATTATTATTATCGCTATGACTGTTATTATTATCCTTATTCTATTATTATTTCCCTTATTACTATTATTATTATCGCTATAACTATTATTATTGTCCTTATTACTATTATTATCGCTATGACTGTTATTATTATCCTTATTCTATTATTACTATCCCTATTACTCTTGTCTTTATCCTGATAATTATTATTATTTCCCTTATTACAATTATTATTATCGCTATAACTATTATTATTTTCCTTATTACTATTATTATTATCATTATAACTGTTATTATTATCCTTATTACTAGTATTATTATCTCTATAACTATTATTGTTATCCTCATTACTATTATTATTATCGCTATGACTGTTATTATTATCCTTATTCTATTATTACCATCCCTATTACTCTTGTCTTTATCCTTATAACTATTATTATTATCGCTATGACTGTTATTATTATCCTTATTACTATTATTATTAGCACCATAGCTATTATTATTATTATCGCTATGACTGTTATTATTATCCTTATTCTATTATTACTATACCTATTACTCTTGTCTCTATCCTTATAACTATTATTATTATGTTTACTACTATTATTATTATCGCCATAACTATTATTATTATCCTTACTACTATTATTATTATCGCTGTGACTGTTATTATTATACTTATTCTATTATTACTATTCCTATTACTCTTCTCTTTATCCTTATAACTATTATTATTATCCTTATTACTATTATTATTATCGCTATAACTATTATTATTATCCTTATTACTATTATTAATAGCACTATAACTATTATTATTATCCTTATTACTATTATTAATATCGCTATGACTGTTATTATTATACTTATTCTATTATTACTATTCCTATTACTCTTGTCTTTATCCTGATAATTATTATTATTTCCCTTATTACTATTATTATTATCGCTATAACTGTTATTATTATCCTTATTAGTAGTATTATTAGCACTATAACTATTATGTTTATCCTTATTACTATTATTATTCGCACTATAATTATTATTATTATCCTTATTACTATTATTATTATCGCTACGACTGTTATTATTATCCTTATTCTATTATTACCATCCCTATTACTCTTGTCTTTATCCTTATAACTATTATTATTATCGCTATAACTATTATTATTATCCTTATTACTATTATTACTAGCACTATAACTGTTATTATTATCCTTATTACTATTACTATTATCGCTATGACTGTTATTATTATACTTATTCTATTATTACTATCCCTATTACTCTTGTCTTTATCCTGATAATTATTATTATTTCCCTTATTACTATTATTATTATCGCTATAACTGTTATTATTATCCTTATTAGTAGTATTATTAGCACTATAACTATTATGTTTATCCTTATTACTATTATTATTCGCACTATAACTATTATTATTATCCTTATTACTATTATTATTATCGCTACGACTGTTATTATTATCCTTATTCTATTATTACCATCCCTATTACTCTTGTCTTTATCCTTATAACTATTATTATTATCGCTATAACTATTATTATTATCCTTACTACTATTATTATTATCGCTATGACTGTTATTATTATCCTTATTCTATTATTATTTCCCTTATTACTATTATTATTATCGCTATAACTATTATTATTGTCCTTATTACTATTATTATCGCTATGACTGTTATTATTATCCTTATTCTATTATTACTATCCCTATTACTCTTGTCTTTATCCTGATAATTATTATTATTTCCCTTATTACAATTATTATTATCGCTATAACTATTATTATTATCCTTATTACTATTATTATTATCGCTATAACTGTTATTATTATCCTTATTAGTAGTATTATTAGCACTATAACTATTATGTTTATCCTTATTACTATCATTATTCGCACTATAACTATTATTATTATCATTATTATTATTATTATTATCGCTATAACTATTATTATTATCCTTACTAGTATTATTATTATCGCTATGACTGTTATTATTATCCTTATTCTATTATTATTTCCCTTATTACTATTATTATTATCGCTATAACTATTATTATTGTCCTTATTACTATTATTATCGCTATGACTGTTATTATTATCCTTATTCTATTATTACTATCCCTATTACTCTTGTCTTTATCCTGATAATTATTATTATTTCCCTTATTACAATTATTATTATCGCTATAACTATTATTATTTTCCTTATTACTATTATTATTATCATTATAACTGTTATTATTATCCTTATTACTAGTATTATTATCTCTATAACTATTATTGTTATCCTCATTACTATTATTATTATCGCTATGACTGTTATTATTATCCTTATTGTATTATTACTATCCCTATTACTTTTGTCTTTATCCTTATAACTATTATTATTTCCCTTATTACAATTATTATTATCGCTATAACTATTATTATTATCCTTATTACTATTATTATTATCGCTATAACTGTTATTATTATCCTTATTAGTAGTATTATTAGCACTATAACTATTATGTTTATCCTTATTACTATCATTATTCCCACTATAACTATTATTATTATCATTATTATTATTATTATTATCGCTATAACTATTATTATTATCCTTACTAGTATTATTATTATCGCTATGACTGTTATTATTATCCTTATTCTATTATTACTATCCCTATTACTCTTGTCTCTATCCTTATAACTATTATTATTATGCTTATTACTATTATGATTATCCTTACTACTATTATTATTATCGCTGTGACTGTTATTATTATCCTTATTCTATTATTATTTCCCTTATTACTATTATTATTATCGCTATAACTATTATTATTGTCCTTATTACTATTATTATCGCTATGACTGTTATTATTATCCTTATTCTATTATTACTATCCCTATTACTCTTGTCTTTATCCTGATAATTATTATTATTTCCCTTATTACTATTATTATTATCGCTATAACTGTTATTATTATCCTTATTACTATTGTTACTAGCACTATAACTATTATGTTTATCCTTATTACTATCATTATTCGCACTATAACTATTATTATCATTATTATTATTATTATTATTATTATCTCTATCACTATTATTGTTATCCTCATTACTATTATTATTATCGCTATGACTGTTATTATTATCCTTATTCTATTATTACCATCCCTATTACTCTTGTCTTTATCCTTATAACTATTATTATTATCGCTATAACTATTATTATTATCGCTATGTCTGTTATTATTATCCTTATTGTATTATTACTATACCTATTACTCTTGTCTCTATCCTTATAAGTGTTATTATTATGTTTACTACTATTATTATTATCGCCATAACTATTATTATTATCCTTACTACTATTATTATTATCGCTGTGACTGTTATTATTATCCTTATTCTATTTTTACTATCCCTATTACTCTTCTCTTTATCCTTATAAGTATTATTATTATCATTATTACTATTATTATTATCGCTATAACTATTATTATTATCCTTATTACTATTATTAATAGCACTATAACTATTATTATTATCCTTATTACTATTATTAATATCGCTATGACTGTTATTATTATACTTATTCTATTATTACTATTCCTATTACTCTTCTCTTTATCCTTATAACTATTATTATTATCCTTATTACTATTATTATTATCGCTATAACTATTATTATTATCCTTATTACTATTATTAATAGCACTATAACTATTATTATTATCCTTATTACTATTATTAATATCGCTATGACTGTTATTATTATACTTATTCTATTATTACTATTCCTATTACTCTTGTCTTTATCCTGATAATTATTATTATTTCCCTTATTACTATTATTATTATCGCTATAACTGTTATTATTATCCTGATTAGTAGTATTATTAGCACTATAACTATTATGTTTATCCTTATTACTATTATTATTCGCACTATAACTATTATTATTATCCTTATTACTATTATTATTATCGCTACGACTGTTATTATTATCCTTATTCTATTATTACCATCCCTATTACTCTTGTCTTTATCCTTATAACTATTATTATTATCGCTATAACTATTATTATTATCCTTACTACTATTATTATTATCGCTATGACTGTTATTATTATCCTTATTCTATTATTATTTCCCTTATTACTATTATTATTATCGCTATAACTATTATTATTGTCCTTATTACTATTATTATCGCTATGACTGTTATTATTATCCTTATTCTATTATTACTATACCTATTACTCTTGTCTCTATCCTTATAACTATTATTATTATGTTTACTACTATTATTATTATCGCCATAACTATTATTATTATCCTTACTACTATTATTATTATCGCTGTGACTGTTATTATTATACTTATTCTATTATTACTATTCCTATTACTCTTCTCTTTATCCTTATAACTATTATTATTATCCTTATTACTATTATTATTATCGCTATAACTATTATTATTATCCTTATTACTATTATTAATAGCACTATAACTATTATTATTATCCTTATTACTATTATTAATATCGCTATGACTGTTATTATTATACTTATTCTATTATTACTATTCCTATTACTCTTGTCTTTATCCTGATAATTATTATTATTTCCCTTATTACTATTATTATTATCGCTATAACTGTTATTATTATCCTTATTAGTAGTATTATTAGCACTATAACTATTATGTTTATCCTTATTACTATTATTATTCGCACTATAACTATTATTATTATCCTTATTACTATTATTATTATCGCTACGACTGTTATTATTATCCTTATTCTATTATTACCATCCCTATTACTCTTGTCTTTATCCTTATAACTATTATTATTATCGCTATAACTATTATTATTATCCTTATTACTATTATTACTAGCACTATAACTGTTATTATTATCCTTATTACTATTACTATTATCGCTATGACTGTTATTATTATACTTATTCTATTATTACTATCCCTATTACTCTTGTCTTTATCCTGATAATTATTATTATTTCCCTTATTACTATTATTATTATCGCTATAACTGTTATTATTATCCTTATTAGTAGTATTATTAGCACTATAACTATTATGTTTATCCTTATTACTATTATTATTCGCACTATAACTATTATTATTATCCTTATTACTATTATTATTATCGCTACGACTGTTATTATTATCCTTATTCTATTATTACCATCCCTATTACTCTTGTCTTTATCCTTATAACTATTATTATTATCGCTATAACTATTATTATTATCCTTACTACTATTATTATTATCGCTATGACTGTTATTATTATCCTTCTTCTATTATTATTTCCCTTATTACTATTATTATTATCGCTATAACTATTATTATTGTCCTTATTACTATTATTATCGCTATGACTGTTATTATTATCCTTATTCTATTATTACTATCCCTATTACTCTTGTCTTTATCCTGATAATTATTATTATTTCCCTTATTACAATTATTATTATCGCTATAACTATTATTATTATCCTTATTACTATTATTATTATCGCTATAACTGTTATTATTATCCTTATTAGTAGTATTATTAGCACTATAACTATTATGTTTATCCTTATTACTATCATTATTCGCACTATAACTATTATTATTATCATTATTATTATTATTATTATCGCTATAACTTTTATTATTATCCTTACTAGTATTATTATTATCGCTATGACTGTTATTATTATCCTTATTCTATTATTACTATCCCTATTACTCTTGTCTCTATCCTTATAACTATTATTATTATGCTTATTACTATTATTATTATCCTTACTACTATTATTATTATCGCTATGACTGTTATTATTATCCTTATTCTATTATTATTTCCCTTATTACTATTATTATTATCGCTATAACTATTATTATTGTCCTTATTACTATTATTATTGCTATGACTGTTATTATTATCCTTATTCTATTATTACTATCCCTATTACTCTTGTCTTTATCCTGATAATTATTATTATTTCCCTTATTACAATTATTATTATCGCTATAACTATTATTATTTTCCTTATTACTATTATTATTATCATTATAACTGTTATTATTATCCTTATTACTAGTATTATTATCTCTATAACTATTATTGTTATCCTCATTACTATTATTATTATCGCTATGACTGTTATTATTATCCTTATTGTATTATTACTATCCCTATTACTTTTGTCTTTATCCTTATAACTATTATTATTTCCCTTATTACAATTATTATTATCGCTATAACTATTATTATTATCCTTATTACTATTATTATTATCGCTATAACTGTTATTATTATCCTTATTAGTAGTATTATTAGCACTATAACTATTATGTTTATCCTTATTACTATCATTATTCCCACTATAACTATTATTATTATCATTATTATTATTATTATTATCGCTATAACTATTATTATTATCCTTACTAGTATTATTATTATCGCTATGACTGTTATTATTATCCTTATTCTATTATTACTATCCCTATTACTCTTGTCTCTATCCTTATAACTATTATTATTATGCTTATTACTATTATGATTATCCTTACTACTATTATTATTATCGCTGTGACTGTTATTATTATCCTTATTCTATTATTATTTCCCTTATTACTATTATTATTATCGCTATAACTATTATTATTGTCCTTATTACTATTATTATCGCTATGACTGTTATTATTATCCTTATTCTATTATTACTATCCCTATTACTCTTGTCTTTATCCTGATAATTATTATTATTTCCCTTATTACAATTATTATTATCGCTATAACTATTATTATTTTCCTTATTACTATTGTTATTATCATTATAACTGTTATTATTATCCTTATTACTAGTATTATTATCTCTATAACTATTATTGTTATCCTCATTACTATTATTATTATCGCTATGACTGTTATTATTATCCTTATTCTATTATTACCATCCCTATTACTCTTGTCTTTATCCTTATAACTATTATTATTATCGCTATAACTATTATTATTATCGCTATGACTGTTATTATTATCCTTATTGTATTATTACTATCCCTATTACTTTTGTCTTTATCCTTATAACTATTATTATTTCCCTTATTACTATTATTATTATCGCTATAACTATTATTATTATCCTTATTACTATTCTACTATCACTATAACTGTTATTATTATCCTTATTACTATTACTATTATCGCTATGACTGTTATTATTATCCTTATTACTATTATTATTAGCACCATAGCTATTATTATTATTATCGCTATGACTGTTATTATTATCCTTATTCTATTATTACTATACCTATTACTCTTGTCTCTATCCTTATAACTATTATCATTATGTTTACTACTATTATTATTATCGCCATAACTAGTATTATTATCCTTATTACTATTATTATTATCGCTGTGACTGTTATTATTATCCTTATTCTATTTTTACTATCCCTATTACTTTTCTCTTTATCCTTATAACTATTATTATTATGCTGATTACTATTATTATTATCGCTATAACTATTATTATTGTCCTTATTACTATTATTATCGCTATGACTGTTATTATTATCCTTATTCTATTATTACTATCCCTATTACTCTTGTCTTTATCCTGATAATTATTATTATTTCCCTTATTACAATTATTATTATCGCTGTAACTATTATTATTATCCTTATTACTATTATTATTATCGCTACGACTGTTATTATTATCCTTATTACTATTATTATTATCGCTACGACTGTTATTATTATCCTTATTCTATTATTACCATCCCTATTACTCTTGTCTTTATCCTTATAACTATTATTATTATCCTTATTACTATTATTATTATCGCTGTAACTATTATTATTATCGCTATGACTGTTATTATTATACTTATTCTATTATTGCTATCGCTATTACTCTTGTCTCTATCCTTATAACTATTATTATTATGCTTATTACTATTATTATTTGCACTATAACTATTATTATTATCCTTATTACTATTATTATTATCGCCATGACTGTTATTATTATACTTATTCTATTATTACTATCGCTATTAGTCTTGTCTTTATCCTTATAACTATGATTATCGCTATAACTATTATGATTATCGCCATGACTGTTATTATTATCCTTATTCTATTATTACTATCCCTATTACTCTTGTCTTTATCCTTAGAACTATTATTATTTCCCTTATTACTATTATTATTATCATTATAACTGTTATTACTATCCTTATTACTAGTATTATTATCTCTGTAACTATTATTGTTATCCTCATTACTACTATTATTATCGCTCTGACTGTTATTATTATCCTTATTCTATTATTACTATCCCTATTGCTCTTGTCTTTATCCTTATAACTATTATTATTATCCTTATTACTATTATTATTATCGCTATGACTGTTATTATTATCCTTATTGTATTATTACTATACCTATTACTCTTGTCTTTATCCTTATAACTATTATTATTTCCCTTATTGCTATTATTATTATCGCTATAAGTATTATTATTATCCTTATTACTGTTATTATTACCGCTATGACTGTTATTATTATACTTATTCTATTATTACTATCCCTATTACTCTTGTCTCTATCCTTATAACTATTATTATTATGCTGATTACTATTATTATTATCGCTATAACTATTATTATTATCCTTACTACTATTATTATTATCGCTATGACTGTTATTATTATCCTTATTCTATTATTACTATCCCTATTACTCTTGTCTTTATCCTTATAACTATTATTATTATCCTTATTACTATTATTATCGCTATGACTATTATTATTATCCTTATTACTATTGTTACTAGCACTATAACTATTATTATTATCCTTATTACTGTTATTATTACCGCTATGACTGTTATTATTATACTTATTCTATTATTACTATCCCTATTACTCCGGTCTCTATCCTTATAACTATTATTATTATGCTTATTACTATTATTATTAGCACTATAACTACTATTATTATCCTTATTACTATTATTATTATCGCTATGACTGTTATTATTATACTTATTCTATTATTACTATCCCTATTAGTCTTGTCTTTATCCTTATAACTATGATTATCGCAATAACTATTATTATTATCGCTATGACTGTTATTATTATCCTTATTGTATTATTTAATATCCCTATTACTCTTGTCTTTATCCTTATAACTGTTATTATTATCCTTATTAGTAGTATTATTAGCACTAAACCTATTATGTTTATCCTTATTACTATTATTAATATCGCTATGACTGTTATTATTATACTTATTCTGTTATTACTATCCCTATTACTCTTGTCTTTATCCTTATAACTATTATTATTTTCCTTATTACTATTATTATTATCATTATAACTGTTATTATTATCCTTATTACTAGTATTACTATCTCTATAACTATTATTGTTATCCTCATTACTATTATTATATATCGCTATGACTGTTATTATTATCCTTATTGTATTATTACTATCCCTATTACTTTTGTCTTATCCTTATGACTATTATATTTCCCTTATTACTATTATTATTATCGCTATAACTATTTATTATAATCCTTATTACTAGTATTATTATCTCTATAACTATTATTGTTATCCTCATTACTATTATTATTATCGCTTGACTGTTATTATTATCCTTATTCTATTATTACCATCCCTATTACTCTTGTCTTTATCCTTATAACTATTATTATTATCGCTATAACTATTATTATTATCGCTATGACTGTTATTAATATCCTTATTGTATTATTACTATCCCTATTACTTTTGTCTTTATCCTTATAACTATTATTATTTCCCTTATTACTATTATATTATCGCTATAACTATTATTATTATCCTTATTACTATTATTACTAGCACTATAACTGTTATTATTATCATTATTACTATTACTATTATCGCTATGACTGTTACTATTTCCCTTATTACAATTATTATTATCGCTGTAACTATTATTATTATCCTTATTACTATTATTATTATCGCTACGACTGTTATTATTATCCCTTATTACTATTATTATTATCGCTACGACTGTTATTATTATCCTTATTCTATTATTACCATCCCTATTACTCTTGTCTTTATCCTTATAACTATTATTATTATCCTTATTACTATTATTATTATCGCTGTAACTATTATTATTATCACTATGGACTGTTATTATTATACTTATTCTATTATTGCTATCGCTATTACTCTTGTCTCTATCCTTATAACTATTTATTATTATGCTTATTACTATTATTATTTGCACTATAACTATTATTATTATCCTTTTTACTATTATTATTATCGCCATGACTGTTATTATTATACTTATTCTATTATTACAAACGCTATTAGTCTGTCTTTATCCTTATAACTATGATTATCGCTATAACTATTATGTTTATCGCCATGACTGTTATTATTATCCTTATTCTATTATTACTATCCCTATTACTCTTGTCTTTATCCTTAGAACTATATTATTTCCCTTATTACTATTATTATTATCCATTATAACTGTTATTACTATCCTTATTACTAGTATTATTATCTCTGTAACTATTATTGTTATCCTCATTACTACTATTATTATCGCTCTGACTGTTATTATTATCCTTATTCTATTATACTATCCCTATTGCTCTTGTCTTTATCCTTATAACTATTATTATTATCCTTATTACTATTATTATTATCGCTATACTATTATTATTATCGCTATGACTGTTATTATATCCTTATTGTATTATTACTATACCTATTACTCTTGTCTTTATCCTTATAACTATTATTATTTCCCTTATTGCTATTATTATTATCGCTATAAGTATTATGTATTATCCTTATTACTGTTAATTATTACCGCTATGACTGTTATTATTATACTTATTCTATTATTACTATCCCTATTACTCTTGTCTCTATCCTTATAACTATTATTATTATGCTGATTACTATTATTATTATCGCTATAACTATTATTATTATCCTTACTACTATTATTATTATCGCTATGACTGTTATTATTATCCTTATTCTATTATTACTATCCCTATTACTCTTGTCTTTATCCTTATAACTATTATTATTATCCTTATTACTATTATTATCGCTATGACTATTATTATTATCCTTATTACTATTGTTACTAGCACTATAACTATTATTATTATCCTTATTACTGTTATTATTACCGCTATGACTGTTATTATTATACTTATTCTATTATTACTATCCCTATTACTCCGGTCTCTATCCTTATAACTATTATTATTATGCTTATTACTATTATTATTAGCACTATAACTACTATTATTATCCTTATTACTATTATTATTATCGCTATGACTGTTATTATTATACTTATTCTATTATTACTATCCCTATTAGTCTTGTCTTTATCCTTATAACTATGATTATCGCAATAACTATTATTATTATCGCTATGACTGTTATTATTATCCTTATTGTATTATTAATATCCCTATTACTCTTGTCTTTATCCTTATAACTGTTATTATTATCCTTATTAGTAGTATTATTAGCACTATAACTATTATGTTTATCCTTATTACTATTATTAATATCGCTATGACTGTTATTATTATACTTATTCTGTTATTACTATCCCTATTACTCTTGTCTTTATCCTTATAACTATTATTATTTTCCTTATTACTATTATTATTATCATTATAACTGTTATTATTATCCTTATTACTAGTATTACTATCTCTATAACTATTATTGTTATCCTCATTACTATTATTATTATCGCTATGACTGTTATTATTATCCTTATTGTATTATTACTATCCCTATTACTTTTGTCTTTATCCTTATGACTATTATTATTTCCCTTATTACTATTATTATTATCGCTATAACTATTATTATAATCCTTATTACTAGTATTATTATCTCTATAACTATTATTGTTATCCTCATTACTATTATTATTATCGCTATGACTGTTATTATTATCCTTATTCTATTATTACCATCCCTATTACTCTTGTCTTTATCCTTATAACTATTATTATTATCGCTATAACTATTATTATTATCGCTATGACTGTTATTATTATCCTTATTGTATTATTACTATCCCTATTACTTTTGTCTTTATCCTTATAACTATTATTATTTCCCTTATTACTATTATTATTATCGCTATAACTATTATTATTATCCTTATTACTATTATTACTAGCACTATAACTGTTATTATTATCATTATTACTATTACTATTATCGCTATGACTGTTACTATTTCCCTTATTACAATTATTATTATCGCTGTAACTATTATTATTATCCTTATTACTATTATTATTATCGCTACGACTGTTATTATTATCCTTATTACTATTATTATTATCGCTACGACTGTTATTATTATCCTTATTCTATTATTACCATCCCTATTACTCTTGTCTTTATCCTTATAACTATTATTATTATCCTTATTACTATTATTATTATCGCTGTAACTATTATTATTATCACTATGACTGTTATTATTATACTTATTCTATTATTGCTATCGCTATTACTCTTGTCTCTATCCTTATAACTATTATTATTATGCTTATTACTATTATTATTTGCACTATAACTATTATTATTATCCTTATTACTATTATTATTATCGCCATGACTGTTATTATTATACTTATTCTATTATTACTATCGCTATTAGTCTTGTCTTTATCCTTATAACTATGATTATCGCTATAACTATTATGTTTATCGCCATGACTGTTATTATTATCCTTATTCTATTATTACTATCCCTATTACTCTTGTCTTTATCCTTAGAACTATTATTATTTCCCTTATTACTATTATTATTATCATTATAACTGTTATTACTATCCTTATTACTAGTATTATTATCTCTGTAACTATTATTGTTATCCTCATTACTACTATTATTATCGCTCTGACTGTTATTATTATCCTTATTCTATTATTACTATCCCTATTGCTCTTGTCTTTATCCTTATAACTATTATTATTATCCTTATTACTATTATTATTATCGCTATAACTATTATTATTATCGCTATGACTGTTATTATTATCCTTATTGTATTATTACTATACCTATTACTCTTGTCTTTATCCTTATAACTATTATTATTTCCCTTATTGCTATTATTATTATCGCTATAAGTATTATTATTATCCTTATTACTGTTATTATTACCGCTATGACTGTTATTATTATACTTATTCTATTATTACTATCCCTATTACTCTTGTCTCTATCCTTATAACTATTATTATTATGCTGATTACTATTATTATTATCGCTATAACTATTATTATTATCCTTACTACTATTATTATTATCGCTATGACTGTTATTATTATCCTTATTCTATTATTACTATCCCTATTACTCTTGTCTTTATCCTTATAACTATTATTATTATCCTTATTACTATTATTATCGCTATGACTATTATTATTATCCTTATTACTATTGTTACTAGCACTATAACTATTATTATTATCCTTATTACTGTTATTATTACCGCTATGACTGTTATTATTATACTTATTCTATTATTACTATCCCTATTACTCCGGTCTCTATCCTTATAACTATTATTATTATGCTTATTACTATTATTATTAGCACTATAACTACTATTATTATCCTTATTACTATTATTATTATCGCTATGACTGTTATTATTATACTTATTCTATTATTACTATCCCTATTAGTCTTGTCTTTATCCTTATAACTATGATTATCGCAATAACTATTATTATTATCGCTATGACTGTTATTATTATCCTTATTGTATTATTAATATCCCTATTACTCTTGTCTTTATCCTTATAACTGTTATTATTATCCTTATTAGTAGTATTATTAGCACTATAACTATTATGTTTATCCTTATTACTATTATTAATATCGCTATGACTGTTATTATTATACTTATTCTGTTATTACTATCCCTATTACTCTTGTCTTTATCCTTATAACTATTATTATTTTCCTTATTACTATTATTATTATCATTATAACTGTTATTATTATCCTTATTACTAGTATTACTATCTCTATAACTATTATTGTTATCCTCATTACTATTATTATTATCGCTATGACTGTTATTATTATCCTTATTGTATTATTACTATCCCTATTACTTTTGTCTTTATCCTTATGACTATTATTATTTCCCTTATTACTATTATTATTATCGCTATAACTATTATTATAATCCTTATTACTAGTATTATTATCTCTATAACTATTATTGTTATCCTCATTACTATTATTACTATCGCTATGACTGTTATTATTATCCTTATTCTATTATTACCATCCCTATTACTCTTGTCTTTATCCTTATAACTATTATTATTATCGCTATAACTATTATTATTATCGCTATGACTGTTATTATTATCCTTATTGTATTATTACTATCCCTATTACTTTTGTCTTTATCCTTATAACTATTATTATTTCCCTTATTACTATTATTATTATCGCTATAACTATTATTATTATCCTTATTACTATTATTACTAGCACTATAACTGTTATTATTATCATTATTACTATTACTATTATCGCTATGACTGTTACTATTATCCTTATTACTATTATTATTAGCACCATAGCTATTATTATTATTATCGCTATGACTGTTATTATTATCCTTATTCTATTATTACTATACCTATTACTCTTGTCTCTATCCTTATAACTGTTATTATTATGTTTACTACTATTATTATTATCGCCATAACTATTATTATTATCCTTACTACTATTATTATTATTGCTGTGACTGTTATTATTATCCTTATTCTATTTTTACTATCCCTATTACTCTTCTCTTTATCCTTATAAGTATTATTATTATCATTATTACTATTATTATTATCGCTATAACTATTATTATTATCATTATAACTGTTATTATTATCCTTATTACTATTATTATTATCGCTATAACTATTATTATTATCCTTATTACTATTATTAATAGCACTATAACTATTATTATTATCCTTATTACTATTATTAATATCGCTATGACTGTTATTATTATACTTATTCTATTATTACTATTCCTATTACTCTTGTCTTTATCCTGATAATTATTATTATTTCCCTTATTACTATTACTATTATCGCTATAACTGTTATTATTATCCTTATTAGTAGTATTATTAGCACTATAACTATTATGTTTATCCTTATTACTATTATTATTCGCACTATAACTATTATTATTATTCTTATTACTATTATTAATATCGCTATGACTGTTATTATTATACTTATTCTGTTATTACTATCCCTATTACTCTTGTCTTTATCCTTATAACTATTATTATTTTCCTTATTACTATTATTATTATCATTATAACTGTTATTATTATCCTTATTACTATTACTATTATCGCTATGACTGTTATTATTATCCTTATTACTATTATTATTATCGCTGTGACTGTTATTATTATCCTTATTCTATTTTTACTATCCCTATTACTCTTCTCTTTATCCTTATAACTATTATTATTATCCTTATTACTATTATTATTATCGCTATAACTATTATTATTATCCTTATTACTATTATTAATAGCACTATAACTATTATTATTATCCTTATTACTATTATTAATATCGCTATGACTGTTATTATTATACTTATTCTATTATTACTATTCCTATTACTCTTCTCTTTATCCTTATAACTATTATTATTATCCTTATTACTATTATTATTATCGCTATAACTGTTATTATTATCCTTATTAGTAGTATTATTAGCACTATAACTATTATGTTTATCCTTATTACTATCATTATTCGCACTATAACTATTATTATTATCATTATTATTATTATTATTATCGCTATAACTATTATTATTATCCTTACTAGTATTATTATTATCGCTATGACTGTTATTATTATCCTTATTCTATTATTACTATCCCTATTACTCTTGTCTCTATCCTTATAACTATTATTATTATGCTTATTACTATTATTATTATCCTTACTACTATTATTATTATCGCTATGACTGTTATTATTATCCTTATTCTATTATTATTTCCCTTATTACTATTATTATTATCGCTATAACTATTATTATTGTCCTTATTACTATTATGATCGCTATGACTGTTATTATTATCCTTATTCTATTATTACTATCCCTATTACTCTTGTCTTTATCCTGATAATTATTATTATTTCCCTTATTACAATTATTATTATCGCTATAACTATTATTATTATCCTTATTACTATTATTATTCGCACTATAACTATTATTATTATCCTTATTACTATTATTAATATCGCTATGACTGTTATTATTATACTTATTCTGTTATTACTATCCCTATTACTCTTGTCTTTATCCATATAACTATTATTATTTTCCTTATTACTATTATTATTATCATTATAACTGTTATTATTATCCTTATTACTAGTATTATTATCTCTATAACTATTATTGTTATCCTCATTACTATTATTATTATCGCTATGACTGTTATTATTATCCTTATTCTATTATTACCATCCCTATTATTCTTGTCTTTATCCTTATAACTATTATTATTATCGCTATAACTATTATTATTATCGCTATGACTGTTATTATTATCCTTATTGTATTATTACTATCCCTATTACTTTTGTCTTTATCCTTATAACTATTATTATTTCCCTTATTACTATTATTATTATCGCTATAACTATTATTATTATCCTTATTACTATTATTACTAGCACTATAACTGTTATTATTATCCTTATTACTATTACTATTATCGCTATGACTGTTATTATTAGCCTTATTACTATTATTATTAGCACCATAGCTATTATTATTATCATCGCTATGACTGTTATTATTATCCTTATTCTATTATTACTATCCCTATTACTCTTGTCTCTATCCTTATAACTATTATTATTATGCTTATTACTATTATTATTATCCTTACTACTATTATTATTATCGCTATGACTGTTATTATTATCCTTATTCTATTATTATTTCCCTTATTACTATTATTATTATCGCTATAACTATTATTATTGTCCTTATTACTATTATGATCGCTATGACTGTTATTATTATCCTTATTCTATTATTACTATCCCTATTACTCTTGTCTTTATCCTGATAATTATTATTATTTCCCTTATTACAATTATTATTATCGCTATAACTATTATTATTATCCTTATTACTATTATTATTCGCACTATAACTATTATTATTATCCTTATTACTATTATTAATATCGCTATGACTGTTATTATTATACTTATTCTGTTATTACTATCCCTATTACTCTTGTCTTTATCCATATAACTATTATTATTTTCCTTATTACTATTATTATTATCATTATAACTGTTATTATTATCCTTATTACTAGTATTATTATCTCTATAACTATTATTGTTATCCTCATTACTATTATTATTATCGCTATGACTGTTATTATTATCCTTATTCTATTATTACCATCCCTATTACTCTTGTCTTTATCCTTATAACTATTATTATTATCGCTATAACTATTATTATTATCGCTATGACTGTTATTATTATCCTTATTGTATTATTACTATCCCTATTACTTTTGTCTTTATCCTTATAACTATTATTATTTCCCTTATTACTATTATTATTATCGCTATAACTATTATTATTATCCTTATTACTATTATTACTAGCACTATAACTGTTATTATTATCCTTATTACTATTACTATTATCGCTATGACTGTTATTATTAGCCTTATTACTATTATTATTAGCACCATAGCTATTATTATTATCATCGCTATGACTGTTATTATTATCCTTATTCTATTATTACTATCCCTATTACTCTTGTCTCTATCCTTATAACTATTATTATTATGCTTATTACTATTATTATTATCCTTACTACTATTATTATTATCGCTATGACTGTTATTATTATCCTTATTCTATTATTATTTCCCTTATTACTATTATTATTATCGCTATAACTATTATTATTGTCCTTATTACTATTATTATCGCTATGACTGTTATTATTATCCTTATTCTATTATTACTATCCCTATTACTCTTGTCTTTATCCTGATAATTATTATTATTTCCCTTATTACAATTATTATTATCGCTATAACTATTATTATTATCCTTATTACTATTATTATTCGCACTATAACTATTATTATTATCCTTATTACTATTATTAATATCGCTATGACTGTTATTATTATACTTATTCTGTTATTACTATCCCTATTACTCTTGTCTTTATCCATATAACTATTATTATTTTCCTTATTACTATTATTATTATCATTATAACTGTTATTATTATCCTTATTACTAGTATTATTATCTCTATAACTATTATTGTTATCCTCATTACTATTATTATTATCGCTATGACTGTTATTATTATCCTTATTCTATTATTACCATCCCTATTACTCTTGTCTTTATCCTTATAACTATTATTATTATCGCTATAACTATTATTATTATCGCTATGACTGTTATTATTATCCTTATTGTATTATTACTATCCCTATTACTTTTGTCTTTATCCTTATAACTATTATTATTTCCCTTATTACTATTATTATTATCGCTATAACTATTATTATTATCCTTATTACTATTATTACTAGCACTATAACTGTTATTATTATCATTATTACTATTACTATTATCGCTATGACTGTTATTATTATCCTTATTACTATTATTATTAGCACCATAGCTATTATTATTATTATCGCTATGACTGTTATTATTATCCTTATTCTATTATTACTATACCTATTACTCTTGTCTCTATCCTTATAACTGTTATTATTATGTTTACTACTATTATTATTATCGCCATAACTATTATTATTATCCTTACTACTATTATTATTATCGCTGTGACTGTTATTATTATCCCTATTCTATTTTTACTATCCCTATTACTCTTCTCTTTATCCTTATAAGTATTATTATTATCATTATTACTATTATTATTATCGCTATAACTATTATTATTATCCTTATTACTATTATTAATAGCACTATAACTATTATTATTATCCTTATTACTATTATTAATATCGCTATGACTGTTATTATTATACTTATTCTATTATTACTATTCCTATTACTCTTCTCTTTATCCTTATAACTATTATTATTATCCTTATTACTATTATTATTATCGCTATAACTATTATTATTATCCTTATTACTATTATTAATAGCACTATAACTATTATTATTATCCTTATTACTATTATTAATATCGCTATGACTGTTATTATTATACTTATTCTATTATTGCTATCGCTATTACTCTTGTCTCTATCCTTATAACTATTATTATTATGCTTATTACTATTATTATTTGCACTATAACTATTATTATTATCCTTATTACTATTATTATTATCGCCATGACTGTTATTATTATACTTATTCTATTATTACTATCGCTATTAGTCTTGTCTTTATCCTTATAACTATGATTATCGCTATAACTATTATGATTATCGCCATGACTGTTATTATTATCCTTATTCTATTATTACTATCCCTATTACTCTTGTCTTTATCCTTAGAACTATTATTATTTCCCTTATTACTATTATTATTATCATTATAACTGTTATTACTATCCTTATTACTAGTATTATTATCTCTGTAACTATTATTGTTATCCTCATTACTACTATTATTATCGCTCTGACTGTTATTATTATCCTTATTCTATTATTACTATCCCTATTGCTCTTGTCTTTATCCTTATAACTATTATTATTATCCTTATTACTATTATTATTATCGCTATAACTATTATTATTATCGCTATGACTGTTATTATTATCCTTATTGTATTATTACTATACCTATTACTCTTGTCTTTATCCTTATAACTATTATTATTTCCCTTATTGCTATTATTATTATCGCTATAAGTATTATTATTATCCTTATTACTGTTATTATTACCGCTATGACTGTTATTATTATACTTATTCTATTATTACTATCCCTATTACTCTTGTCTCTATCCTTATAACTATTATTATTATGCTGATTACTATTATTATTATCGCTATAACTATTATTATTATCCTTACTACTATTATTATTATCGCTATGACTGTTATTATTATCCTTATTCTATTATTACTATCCCTATTACTCTTGTCTTTATCCTTATAACTATTATTATTATCCTTATTACTATTATTATCGCTATGACTATTATTATTATCCTTATTACTATTGTTACTAGCACTATAACTATTATTATTATCCTTATTACTGTTATTATTACCGCTATGACTGTTATTATTATACTTATTCTATTATTACTATCCCTATTACTCCGGTCTCTATCCTTATAACTATTATTATTATGCTTATTACTATTATTATTAGCACTATAACTACTATTATTATCCTTATTACTATTATTATTATCGCTATGACTGTTATTATTATACTTATTCTATTATTACTATCCCTATTAGTCTTGTCTTTATCCTTATAACTATGATTATCGCAATAACTATTATTATTATCGCTATGACTGTTATTATTATCCTTATTGTATTATTAATATCCCTATTACTCTTGTCTTTATCCTTATAACTGTTATTATTATCCTTATTAGTAGTATTATTAGCACTATAACTATTATGTTTATCCTTATTACTATTATTAATATCGCTATGACTGTTATTATTATACTTATTCTGTTATTACTATCCCTATTACTCTTGTCTTTATCCTTATAACTATTATTATTTTCCTTATTACTATTATTATTATCATTATAACTGTTATTATTATCCTTATTACTAGTATTACTATCTCTATAACTATTATTGTTATCCTCATTACTATTATTATTATCGCTATGACTGTTATTATTATACTTATTCTATTATTACTATTCCTATTACTCTTCTCTTTATCCTCATAACTATTATTATTATCCTTATTACTATTATTATTATCGCTATAACTGTTATTATTATCCTTATTAGTAGTATTATTAGCACTATAACTATTATGTTTATCCTTATTACTATCATTATTCGCACTATAACTATTATTATTATCATTATTATTATTATTATTATCGCTATAACTATTATTATTATCCTTACTAGTATTATTATTATCGCTATGACTGTTATTATTATCCTTATTCTATTATTACTATCCCTATTACTCTTGTCTCTATCCTTATAACTATTATTATTATGCTTATTACTATTATTATTATCCTTACTACTATTATTATTATCGCTATGACTGTTATTATTATCCTTATTCTATTATTATTTCCCTTATTACTATTATTATTATCGCAATAACTATTATTATTGTCCTTATTACTATTATGATCGCTATGACTGTTATTATTATCCTTATTCTATTATTACTATCCCTATTACTCTTGCCTTTATCCTGATAAATATTATTATTTCCCTTATTACAATTATTATTATCGCTATAACTATTATTATTATCCTTATTACTATTATTATTCGCACTATAACTATTATTATTATCCTTATTACTATTATTAATATCGCTATGACTGTTATTATTATACTTATTCTGTTATTACTATCCCTATTACTCTTGTCTTTATCCATATAACTATTATTATTTTCCTTATTACTATTATTATTATCATTATAACTGTTATTATTATCCTTATTACTAGTATTATTATCTCTATAACTATTATTGTTATCCTCATTACTATTATTATTATCGCTATGACTGTTATTATTATCCTTATTCTATTATTACCATCCCTATTACTCTTGTCTTTATCCTTATAACTATTATTATTATCGCTATAACTATTATTATTATCGCTATGACTGTTATTATTATCCTTATTGTATTATTACTATCCCTATTACTTTTGTCTTTATCCTTATAACTATTATTATTTCCCTTATTACTATTATTATTATCGCTATAACTATTATTATTATCCTTATTACTATTATTACTAGCACTATAACTGTTATTATTATCCTTATTACTATTACTATTATCGCTATGACTGGTATTATTAGCCTTATTACTATTATTATTAGCACCATAGCTATTATTATTATTATCGCTATGACTGTTATTATTATCCTTATTCTATTATTACTATCCCTATTACTCTTGTCTCTATCCTTATAACTATTATTATTATGCTTATTACAATTATTATTATCCTTACTACTATTATTATTATCGCTATGACTGTTATTATTATGCTTATTCTATTATTATTTCCCTTATTACTATTATTATTATCGCTATAACTATTATTATTGTCCTTATTACTATTATTATCGCTATGACTGTTATTATTATCCTTATTCTATTATTACTATCCCTATTACTCTTGTCTTTATCCTGATAATTATTATTATTTCCCTTATTACAATTATTATTATCGCTATAACTATTATTATTATCCTTATTACTATTATTATTCGCACTATAACTATTATTATTATCCTTATTACTATTATTAATATCGCTATGACTGTTATTATTATACTTATTCTGTTATTACTATCCCTATTACTCTTGTCTTTATCCATATAACTATTATTATTTTCCTTATTACTATTATTATTATCATTATAACTGTTATTATTATCCTTATTACTAGTATTATTATCTCTATAACTATTATTGTTATCCTCATTACTATTATTATTATCGCTATGACTGTTATTATTATCCTTATTCTATTATTACCATCCCTATTACTCTTGTCTTTATCCTTATAACTATTATTATTATCGCTATAACTATTATTATTATCGCTATGACTGTTATTATTATCCTTATTGTATTATTACTATCCCTATTACTTTTGTCTTTATCCTTATAACTATTATTATTTCCCTTATTACTATTATTATTATCGCTATAACTATTATTATTATCCTTATTACTATTATTACTAGCACTATAACTGTTATTATTATCATTATTACTATTACTATTATCGCTATGACTGTTATTATTATCCTTATTCTATTATTACTATACCTATTACTCTTGTCTCTATCCTTATAACTGTTATTATTATGTTTACTACTATTATTATTATCGCCATAACTATTATTATTATCCTTACTACTATTATTATTATCGCTGTGACTGTTATTATTATCCTTATTCTATTTTTACTACCCCTATTACTCTTCTCTTTATCCTTATAAGTATTATTATTATCATTATTACTATTATTATTATCGCTATAACTATTATTATTATCCTTATTACTATTATTAATAGCACTATAACTATTATTATTATCCTTATTACTATTATTAATATCGCTATGACTGTTATTATTATACTTATTCTATTATTACTATTCCTATTACTCTTCTCTTTATCCTTATAACTATTATTATTATCCTTATTACTATTATTATTATCGCTATAACTATTATTATTATCCTTATTACTATTATTAATAGCACTATAACTATTATTATTATCCTTATTACTATTATTAATATCGCTATGACTGTTATTATTATACTTATTCTATTATTACTATTCCTATTACTCTTGTCTTTATCCTGATAATTATTATTATTTCCCTTATTACTATTATTATTATCGCTATAACTGTTATTATTATCCTTATTAGTAGTATTATTAGCACTATAACTATTATGTTTATCCTTATTATTATTATTATTCGCACTATAACTATTATTATTATCCTTATTACTATTATTATTATCGCTACGACTGTTATTATTATCCTTATTCTATTATTACCATCCCTATTACTCTTGTCTTTATCCTTATAACTATTATTATTATCGCTATAACTATTATTATTATCGCTATGTCTGTTATTATTATCCTTATTGTATTATTACTATACCTATTACTCTTGTCTCTATCCTTATAAGTGTTATTATTATGTTTACTACTATTATTATTATCGCCATAACTATTATTATTATCCTTACTACTATTATTATTATCGCTGTGACTGTTATTATTATCCTTATTCTATTTTTACTATCCCTATTACTCTTCTCTTTATCCTTATAAGTATTATTATTATCATTATTACTATTATTATTATCGCTATAACTATTATTATTATCCTTATTACTATTATTAATAGCACTATAACTATTATTATTATCCTTATTACTATTATTAATATCGCTATGACTGTTATTATTATACTTATTCTATTATTACTATTCCTATTACTCTTCTCTTTATCCTTATAACTATTATTATTATCCTTATTACTATTATTATTATCGCTATAACTATTATTATTATCCTTATTACTATTATTAATAGCACTATAACTATTATTATTATCCTTATTACTATTATTAATATCGCTATGACTGTTATTATTATACTTATTCTATTATTACTATTCCTATTACTCTTGTCTTTATCCTGATAATTATTATTATTTCCCTTATTACAATTATTATTATCGCTATAACTATTATTATTATCCTTATTACTATTATTATTATCGCTATAACTGTTATTATTATCCTTATTAGTAGTATTATTAGCACTATAACTATTATGTTTATCCTTATTACTATCATTATTCGGACTATAACTATTATTATTATCATTATTATTATTATTATTATCGCTATAACTATTATTATTATCCTTACTAGTATTATTATTATCGCTATGACTGTTATTATTATCCTTATTCTATTATTACTATCCCTATTACTCTTGTCTCTATCCTTATAACTATTATTATTATGCTTATTACTATTATTATTATCCTTACTACTATTATTATTATCGCTATGACTGTTATTATTATCCTTATTCTATTATTATTTCCCTTATTACTATTATTATTATCGCTATAACTATTATTATTGTCCTTATTACTATTATTATCGCTATGACTGTTATTATTATCCTTATTCTATTATTACTATCCCTATTACTCTTGTCTTTATCCTGATAATTATTATTATTTCCCTTATTACAATTATTATTATCGCTATAACTATTATTATTTTCCTTATTACTATTATTATTATCATTATAACTGTTATTATTATCCTTATTACTAGTATTATTATCTCTATAACTATTATTGTTATCCTCATTACTATTATTATTATCGCTATGACTGTTATTATTATCCTTATTCTATTATTACCATCCCTATTACTCTTGTCTTTATCCTTATAACTATTATTATTATCGCTATAACTATTATTATTATCCTTATTACTATTATTACTAGCACTATAACTGTTATTATTATCATTATTACTATTACTATTATCGCTATGACTGTTATTATTATCCTTATTACTATTATTATTAGCACCATAGCTATTATTATTATTATCGCTATGACTGTTATTATTATCCTTATTCTATTATTACTATACCTATTACTCTTGTCTCTATCCTTATAACTGTTATTATTATGTTTACTACTATGATTATTGTCGCCATAACTATTATTATTATCCTTACTACTATTATTATTATCGCTGTGACTGTTATTATTATCCTTATTCTATTTTTACTACCCCTATTACTCTTCTCTTTATCCTTATAAGTATTATTATTATCATTATTACTATTATTATTATCGCTATAACTATTATTATTATCCTTATTACTATTATTAATAGCACTATAACTATTATTGTTATCCTTATTACTATTATTAATATCGCTATGACTGTTATTATTATACTTATTCTATTATTACTATTCCTATTACTCTTCTCTTTATCCTTATAACTATTATTATTATCCTTATTACTATTATTATTATCGCTATAACTATTATTATTATCCTTATTACTATTATTAATAGCACTATAACTATTATTATTATCCTTATTACTATTATTAATATCGCTATGACTGTTATTATTATACTTATTCTATTATTACTATTCCTAATACTCTTCTCTTTATCCTTATAACTATTATTATTATCCTTATTACTATTATTATTATCGCTATAACTGTTAATATTATCCTTATTAGTAGTATTATTAGCACTATAACTATTATGTTTATCCTTATTACTATCATTATTCGCACTATAACTATTATTATTATCATTATTATTATTATTATTATCGCTATAACTATTATTATTATCCTTACTACTATTATTATTATCGCTATGACTGTTATTATTATCCTTATTCTATTATTACTATCCCTATTACTCTTGTCTCTATCCTTATAACTATTATTATTATGCTTATTACTATTATTATTATCCTTACCACTATTATTATTATCGCTATGACTGTTATTATTATCCTTATTCTATTATTATTTCCCTTATTACTATTATTATTATCGCTATAACTATTATTATTGTCCTTATTACTATTATTATCGCTATGACTGTTATTATTATCCTTATTCTATTATTACTATCCCTATTACTCTTGTCTTTATCCTGATAATTATTATTATTTCCCTTATTACAATTATTATTATCGCTGTAACTATTATTATTATCCTTATTACTATTATTATTCGCACTATAACTATTATTATTATCCTTATTACTATTATTAATATCGCTATGACTGTTATTATTATACTTATTCTGTTATTACTATCCCTATTACTCTTGTCTTTATCCATATAACTATTATTATTTTCCTTATTACTATTATTATTATCATTATAACTGTTATTATTATCCTTATTACTAGTATTATTATCTCTATAACTATTATTATTATCCTTATTACTATTATTATTATCGCTACGACTGTTATTATTATCCTTATTCTATTATTACCATCCCTATTACTCTTGTCTTTATCCTTATAACTATTATTATTATCGCTTTAACTATTATTATTATCCTTATTACTATTATTACTAGCACTATAACTGTTATTATTATCCTTATTACTATTACTATTATCGCTATGACTGTTATTATTATACTTATTCTATTATTACTATCCCTATTACTCTTGTCTTTATCCTGATAATTATTATTATTTCCCTTATTACTATTATTATTATCGCTATAACTGTTATTATTATCCTTATTACTATTGTTACAAGCACTATAACTATTATGTTTATCCTTATTACTATCATTATTCGCACTATAACTATTATTATTATCATTATTATTATTATTATTATTATCTCTATAACTATTATTGTTATCCTCATTACTATTATTATTATCGCTATGACTGTTATTATTATCCTTATTCTATTATTGCCATCCCTATTACTCTTGTCTTTATCCTTATAACTATTATTATTATCGCTATAACTATTATTATTATCGCTATGACTGTTATTATTATCCTTATTGTATTATTACTATACCTATTACTCTTGTCTCTATCCTTATAACTGTTATTATTATGTTTACTACTATTATTATTATCGCCATAACTATTATTATTATCCTTACTACTATTATTATTATCGCTGTGACTGTTATTATTATCCTTATTCTATTTTTACTATCCCTATTACTCTTCTCTTTATCCTTATAAGTATTATTATTATCATTATTACTATTATTATTATCGCTATAACTATTATTATTATCCTTATTACTATTATTAATAGCACTATAACTATTATTATTATCCTTATTACTATTATTAATATCGCTATGACTGTTATTATTATACTTATTCTATTATTACTATTCCTATTACTCTTCTCTTTATCCTTATAACTATTATTATTATCCTTATTACTACTATTATTATCGCTATAACTATTATTATTATCCTTATTACTATTATTAATAGCACTATAACTATTATTATTATCCTTATTACTATTATTAATATCGCTATGACTGTTATTATTATACTTATTCTATTATTACTATTCCTATTACTCTTGTCTTTATCCTGATAATTATTATTATTTCCCTTATTACTATTATTATTATCGCTATAACTGTTATTATTATCCTTATTAGTAGTATTATTAGCACTATAACTATTATGTTTATCCTTATTACTATTATTATTCGCACTATAACTATTATTATTATCCTTATTACTATTATTATTATCGCTATAACTATTATTATTATCCTTACTACTATTATTATTATCGCTATGACTGTTATTATTATCCTTATTCTATTATTATTTCCCTTATTACTATTATTATTATCGCTATAACTATTATTATTGTCCTTATTACTATTATTATCGCTATGACTGTTATTATTATCCTTATTCTATTATTACTATCCCTATTACTCTTGTCTTTATCTTGATAATTATTATTATTTCCCTTATTACAATTATTATTATCGCTATAACTATTATTATTATCCTTATTACTATTATTATTATCGCTATAACTGTTATTATTATCCTTATTAGTAGTATTATTAGCACTATAACTATTATGTTTATCCTTATTACTATCATTATTCGCACTATAACTATTATTATTATCATTATTATTATTATTATTATCGCTATAACTATTATTATTATCCTTACTAGTATTATTATTATCGCTATGACTGTTATTATTATCCTTATTCTATTATTACTATCCCTATTACTCTTGTCTCTATCCTTATAACTATTATTATTATGCTTATTACTATTATTATTATCCTTACTACTATTATTATTATCGCTATGACTGTTATTATTATCCTTATTCTATTATTATTTCCCTTATTACTATTATTATTATCGCTATAACTATTATTATTGTCCTTATTACTATTATTATCGCTATGACTGTTATTATTATCCTTATTCTATTATTACTATACCTATTACTCTTGTCTCTATCCTTATAACTATTATTATTATGTTTACTACTATTATTATTATCGCCATAACTATTATTATTATCCTTACTACTATTATTATTATCGCTGTGACTGTTATTATTATCCTTATTCTATTTTTACTATCCCTATTACTCTTCTCTTTATCCTTATAAGTATTATTATTATCATTATTACTATTATTATTATCGCTATAACTATTATTATTATCCTTATTACTATTATTAATAGCACTATAACTATTATTATTATCCTTATTACTATTATTAATATCGCTATGACTGTTATTATTATACTTATTCTATTATTACTATTCCTATTACTCTTGTCTTTATCCTCATAATTATTATATTTCCCTTATTACTATTATTATTATCGCTATAACTGTTATTATTATCCTTATTAGTAGTATTATTAGCACTATAACTATTATGTTTATCCTTATTACTATTATTATTCGCACTATAACTATTATTATTATCCTTATTACTATTATTATTATCGCTACGACTGTTATTATTATCCTTATTCTATTATTACCATCCCTATTACTCTTGTCTTTATCCTTATAACTATTATTATTATCGCTATAACTATTATTATTATCCTTATTACTATTATTACTAGCACTATAACTGTTATTATTATCCTTATTACTATTACTATTATCGCTATGACTGTTATTATTATACTTATTCTATTATTACTATCCCTATTCCTCTTGTCTTTATCCTGATAATTATTATTATTTCCCTTATTACTATTATTATTATGGCTATAACTGTTATTATTATCCTTAATACTATTGTTACTAGCACTATAACTATTATGTTTATCCTTATTACTATCATTATTCGCACTATAACTATTATTATTATCATTATTATTATTATTATTATTATCTCTATAACTATTATTGTTATCCTCATTACTATTATTATTATCGCTATGACTGTTATTATTATCCTTATTCTATTATTACCATCCCTATTACTATTATTATTATCGCTATAACTATTATTATTGTCCTTATTACTATTATTATCGCTATGACTGTTACTATTATCCTTATTCTATTATTACTATCCCTATTACTCTTGTCTTTATCCTGATAATTATTATTATTTCCCTTATTACAATTATTATTATCGCTATAACTATTATTATTTTCCTTATTACTATTATTATTATCATTATAACTGTTATTATTATCCTTATTACTAGTATTATTATCTCTATAACTATTATTGTTATCCTCATTACTATTATTATTATCGCTATGACTGTTATTATTATCCTTATTCTATTATTACCATCCCTATTACTCTTGTCTTTATCCTTATAACTATTATTATTATCGCTATAACTATTACTATTATCGCTATGACTGTTATTATTATCCTTATTACTATTATTATTAGCACCATAGCTATTATTATTATTATCGCTATGACTGTTATTATTATCCTTATTCTATCATTACTATACCTATTACTCTTGTCTCTATCCTTATAACTATTATTATTATGTTTACTACTATTATTATTATCCTTACTACTATTATTATTATCGCTGTGACTGTTATTATTATCCTTATTCTATTTTTACTATCCCTATTACTCTTCTCTTTATCCTTATAAGTATTATTATTATCATTATTACTATTATTATTATCGCTATAACTATTATTATTATCCTTATTACTATTATTAATAGCACTATAACTATTATTATTATCCTTATTACTATTATTAATATCGCTATGACTGTTATTATTATACTTATTCTATTATTACTATTCCTATTACTCTTCTCTTTATCCTTATAACTATTATTATTATCCTTATTACTATTATTATTATCGCTATAACTATTATTATTATCCTTATTACTATTATTAATAGCACTATAACTATTATTATTATCCTTATTACTATTATTAATATCGCTATGACTGTTATTATTATACTTATTCTATTATTACTATTCCTATTACTCTTGTCTTTATCCTGATAATTATTATTATTTCCCTTATTACTATTATTATTATCGCTATAACTGTTATTATTATCCTTATTAGTAGTATTATTAGCACTATAACTATTATGTTTATCCTTATTACTATTATTATTCGCACTATAACTATTATTATTATCCTTATTACTATTATTATTATCGCTACGACTGTTATTATTATCCTTATTCTATTATTACCATCCCTATTACTCTTGTCTCTATCCTTATAACTATTATTATTATGTTTACTACTATTATTATTATCCTTACTACTATTATTATTATCGCTGTGACTGTTATTATTATCCTTATTCTATTTTTACTATCCCTATTACTCTTCTCTTTATCCTTATAAGTATTATTATTATCATTATTACTATTATTATTATCGCTATAACTATTATTATTATCCTTATTACTATTATTAATAGCACTATAACTATTATTATTATCCTTATTACTATTATTAATATCGCTATGACTGTTATTATTATACTTATTCTATTATTACTATTCCTATTACTCTTCTCTTTATCCTTATAACTATTATTATTATCCTTATTACTATTATTAATATCGCTATGACTGTTATTATTATACTTATTCTATTATTACTATTCCTATTACTCTTCTCTTTATCCTTATAACTATTATTATTATCCTTATTACTATTATTATTATCGCTATAACTGTTATTATTATCCTTATTAGTAGTATTATTAGCACTATAACTATTATGTTTATCCTTATTACTATCATTATTCGCACTATAACTATTATTATTATCATTATTATTATTATTATTATCGCTATAACTATTATTATTATCCTTACTAGTATTATTATTATCGCTATGACTGTTATTATTATCCTTATTCTATTATTACTATCCCTATTACTCTTGTCTCTATCCTTATAACTATTATTATTATGCTTATTACTATTATTATTATCCTTACTACTATTATTATTATCCTTATTGTATTATTACTATCCCTATTACTTTTGTCTTTATCCTTATAACTATTATTATTTCCCTTATTACTATTATTATTATCGCTATAACTATTATTATTATCCTTATTACTATCATTATTATCGCTATAACTATTATTATTATCCTTATTACTATTATTAATAGCACTATAACTATTATTATTATCCTTATTACTATTATTAATATCGCTATGACTGTTATTATTATACTTATTCTATTATTACTATTCCTATTACTCTTCTCTTTATCCTTATAACTATTATTATTATCCTTATTACTATTATTATTATCGCTATAACTGTTATTATTATCCTTATTAGTAGTATTATTAGCACTATAACTATTATGTTTATCCTTATTACTATCATTATTCGCACTATAACTATTATTATTATCATTATTATTATTATTATTATCGCTATAACTATTATTATTATCCTTACTAGTATTATTATTATCGCTATGACTGTTATTATTATCCTTATTCTATTATTACTATCCCTATTACTCTTGTCTCTATCCTTATAACTATTATTATTATGCTTATTACTATTATTATTATCCTTACTACTATTATTATTATCCTTATTGTATTATTACTATCCCTATTACTTTTGTCTTTATCCTTATAACTATTATTATTTCCCTTATTACTATTATTATTATCGCTATAACTATTATTATTATCCTTATTACTATTATTATTATCGCTATAACTATTATTATTATCCTTATTACTATTATTAATAGCACTATAACTATTATTATTATCCTTATTACTATTATTAATATCGCTATGACTGTTATTATTATACTTATTCTATTATTACTATTCCTAATACTCTTCTCTTTATCCTTATAACTATTATTATTATCCTTATTACTATTATTATTATCGCTATAACTGTTAATATTATCCTTATTAGTAGTATTATTAGCACTATAACTATTATGTTTATCCTTATTACTATCATTATTCGCACTATAACTATTATTATTATCATTATTATTATTATTATTATCGCTATAACTATTATTATTATCCTTACTAGTATTATTATTATCGCTATGACTGTTATTATTATCCTTATTCTATTATTACTATCCCTATTACTCTTGTCTCTATCCTTATAACTATTATTATTATGCTTATAACTATTATTATTATCCTTACTACTATTATTATTATCGCTATGACTGTTATTATTATCCTTATTCTATTATTATTTCCCTTATTACTATTATTATTATCGCTATAACTATTATTATTGTCCTTATTACTATTATTATCGCTATGACTGTTATTATTATCCTTATTCTATTATTACTATCCCTATTACTCTTGTCTTTATCCTGATAATTATTATTATTTCCCTTATTACAATTATTATTATCGCTGTAACTATTATTATTATCCTTATTACTATTATTATTCGCACTATAACTATTATTATTATCCTTATTACTATTATTAATATCGCTATGACTGTTATTATTATACTTATTCTGTTATTACTATCCCTATTACTCTTGTCTTTATCCATATAACTATTATTATTTTCCTTATTACTATTATTATTATCATTATAACTGTTATTATTATCCTTATTACTAGTATTATTATCTCTATAACTATTATTATTATCCTTATTACTATTATTATTATCGCTACGACTGTTATTATTATCCTTATTACTATTATTATTATCGCTACGACTGTTATTATTATCCTTATTCTATTATTACCATCCCTATTACTCTTGTCTTTATCCTTATAACTATTATTATTATCGCTATAACTATTATTATTATCGCTATGACTGTTATTATTATCCTTATTGTATTATTACTATACCTATTACTCTTGTCTCTATCCTTATAACTGTTATTATTATGTTTACTACTATTATTATTATCGCCATAACTATTATTATTATCCTTACTGCTATTATTATTATCGCTGTGACTGTTATTATTATCCTTATTCTATTTTTACTATCCCTATTACTCTTCTCTTTATCCTTATAAGTATTATTATTATCATTATTACTATTATTATTATCGCTATAACTATTATTATTATCCTTATTACTATTATTAATAGCACTATAACTATTATTATTATCCTTATTACTATTATTAATATCGCTATGACTGTTATTATTATACTTATTCTATTATTACTATTCCTATTACTCTTCTCTTTATCCTTATAACTATTATTATTATCCTTATTACTATTATTATTATCGCTATAACTGTTATTATTATCCTTATTAGTAGTATTATTAGCACTATAACTATTATGTTTATCCTTATTACTATCATTATTCGCACTATAACTATTATTATTATCATTATTATTATTATTATTATCGCTATAACTATTATTATTATCCTTACTAGTATTATTATTATCGCTATGACTGTTATTATTATCCTTATTCTATTATTACTATCCCTATTACTCTTGTCTCTATCCTTATAACTATTATTATTTCCCTTATTACTATTATTATTATCGCTATAACTATTATTATTATCCTTATTACTATTATTATTATCGCTATAACTATTATTATTATCCTTATTACTATTATTAATAGCACTATAACTATTATTATTATCCTTATTACTATTATTAATATCGCTATGACTGTTATTATTATACTTATTCTATTATTACTATTCCTAATACTCTTCTCTTTATCCTTATAACTATTATTATTATCCTTATTACTATTATTATTATCGCTATAACTGTTAATATTATCCTTATTAGTAGTATTATTAGCACTATAACTATTATGTTTATCCTTATTACTATCATTATTCGCACTATAACTATTATTATTATTATCATTATTATTATTATTATTATCGCTACGACTGTTACTATTATCCTTATTCTATTATTACCATCCCTATTACTCTTGTCTTTATCCTTATAACTATTATTATTATCGCTATAGCTATTATTATTATCCTTACTACTATTATTATTATCGCTATGACTGTTATTATTATCCTTATTCTATTATTATTTCCCTTATTACTATTATTATTATCGCTATAACTATTATTATTGTCCTTATTACTATTATTATCGCTATGACTGTTATTATTATCCTTATTCTATTATTACTATCCCTATTACTCTTGTCTTTATCTTGATAATTATTATTATTTCCCTTATTACAATTATTATTATCGCTATAACTATTATTATTTTCCTTATTACTATTATTATTATCATTATAACTGTTATTATTATCCTTATTACTAGTATTATTATCTCTATAACTATTATTGTTATCCTCATTACTATTATTATTATCGCTATGACTGTTATTATTATCCTTATTCTATTATTACCATCCCTATTACTCTTGTCTTTATCCTTATAACTATTATTATTATCGCTATAACTATTATTATTATCGCTATGACTGTTATTATTATCCTTATTGTATTATTACTATCCCTATTACTTTTGTCTTTATCCTTATAACTATTATTATTTCCCTTATTACTATTATTATTATCGCTATAACTATTATTATTATCCTTATTACTATTATTACTAGCACTATAACTGTTATTATTATCCTTATTACTATTACTATTATCGCTATGACTGTTATTATTATCCTTATTACTATTATTATTAGCACCATAGCTATTATTATTATTATCGCTATGACTGTTATTATTATCCTTATTCTATTATTACTATACCTATTACTCTTGTCTCTATCCTTATAACTATTATCATTATGTTTACTACTATTATTATTATCGCCATAACTATTATTATTATCCTTACTACTATTATTATTATCGCTGTGACTGTTATTATTATCCTTATTCTATTTTTACTATCCCTATTACTCTTCTCTTTATCCTTATAACTATTATTATTATCCTTATTACTATTATTATTATCGCTATAACTATTATTATTATCCTTATTACTATTATTAATAGCACTATAACTATTATTATTATCCTTATTACTATTATTAATATCGCTATGACTGTTATTATTATACTTATTCTATTATTACTATTCCTATTACTCTTCTCTTTATCCTTATAACTATTATTATTATCCTTATTACTATTATTATTATCGCTATAACTGTTATTATTATCCTTATTAGTAGTATTATTAGCACTATAACTATTATGTTTATCCTTATTACTATCATTATTCGCACTATAACTATTATTATTATCATTATTATTATTATTATTATCGCTATAACTATTATTATTATCCTTACTAGTATTATTATTATCGCTATGACTGTTATTATTATCCTTATTCTATTATTACTATCCCTATTACTCTTGTCTCTATCCTTATAACTATTATTATTATCCTTATTACTATTATTATTATCGCTATAACTATTATTATTATCCTTATTACTATTATTAATAGCACTATAACTATTATTATTATCCTTATTACTATTATTAATATCGCTATGACTGTTATTATTATACTTATTCTATTATTACTATTCCTAATACTCTTCTCTTTATCCTTATAACTATTATTATTATCCTTATTACTATTATTATTATCGCTATAACTGTTAATATTATCCTTATTAGTAGTATTATTAGCACTATAACTATTATGTTTATCCTTATTACTATCATTATTCGCACTATAACTATTATTATTATTATCATTATTATTATTATTATTATCGCTACGACTGTTACTATTATCCTTATTCTATTATTACCATCCCTATTACTCTTGTCTTTATCCTTATAACTATTATTATTATCGCTATAGCTATTATTATTATCCTTACTACTATTATTATTATCGCTATGACTGTTATTATTATCCTTATTCTATTATTATTTCCCTTATTACTATTATTATTATCGCTATAACTGTTATTATTGTCCTTATTACTATTATTATCGCTATGACTGTTATTATTATCCTTATTCTATTATTACTATCCCTATTACTCTTGTCTTTATCTTGATAATTATTATTATTTCCCTTATTACAATTATTATTATCGCTATAACTATTATTATTTTCCTTATTACTATTATTATTATCATTATAACTGTTATTATTATCCTTATTACTAGTATTATTATCTCTATAACTATTATTGTTATCCTCATTACTATTATTATTATCGCTATGACTGTTATTATTATCCTTATTCTATTATTACCATCCCTATTACTCTTGTCTTTATCCTTATAACTATTATTATTATCGCTATAACTATTATTATTATCGCTATGACTGTTATTATTATCCTTATTGTATTATTACTATCCCTATTACTTTTGTCTTTATCCTTATAACTATTATTATTTCCCTTATTACTATTATTATTATCGCTATAACTATTATTATTATCCTTATTACTATTATTACTAGCACTATAACTGTTATTATTATCCTTATTACTATTACTATTATCGCTATGACTGTTATTATTATCCTTATTACTATTATTATTAGCACCATAGCTATTATTATTATTATCGCTATGACTGTTATTATTATCCTTATTCTATTATTACTATACCTATTACTCTTGTCTCTATCCTTATAACTATTATCATTATGTTTACTACTATTATTATTATCGCCATAACTATTATTATTATCCTTACTACTATTATTATTATCGCTGTGACTGTTATTATTATCCTTATTCTATTTTTACTATCCCTATTACTCTTCTCTTTATCCTTATAACTATTATTATTATCCTTATTACTATTATTATTATCGCTATAACTATTATTATTATCCTTATTACTATTATTAATAGCACTATAACTATTATTATTATCCTTATTACTATTATTAATATCGCTATGACTGTTATTATTATACTTATTCTATTATTACTATTCCTATTACTCTTCTCTTTGTCCTTATAACTATTATTATTATCCTTATTACTATTATTATTATCGCTATAACTGTTATTATTATCCTTATTAGTAGTATTATTAGCACTATAACTATTATGTTTATCCTTATTACTATCATTATTCGCACTATAACTATTATTATTATCATTATTATTATTATTATTATCGCTATAACTATTATTATTATCCTTACTAGTATTATTATTATCGCTATGACTGTTATTATTATCCTTATTCTATTATTACTATCCCTATTACTCTTGTCTCTATCCTTATAACTATTATTATTTCCCTTATTACTATTATTATTATCGCTGTAACTATTATTATTATCCTTATTACTATTATTATTATCGCTATAACTATTATTATTATCCTTATTACTATTATTAATAGCACTATAACTATTATTATTATCCTTATTACTATTATTAATATCGCTATGACTGTTATTATTATACTTATTCTATTATTACTATTCCTAATACTCTTCTCTTTATCCTTATAACTATTATTATTATCCTTATTACTATTATTAATATCGCTATGACTGTTATTATTATACTTATTCTATTATTACTATTCCTATTACTCTTCTCTTTATCCTTATAACTATTATTATTATCCTTATTACTATTATTATTATCGCTATAACTATTATTATTATCCTTATTACTATTATTAATAGCACTATAACTATTATTATTATCCTTATTACTATTATTAATATCGCTATGACTGTTATTATTATACTTATTCTATTATTACTATTCCTATTACTCTTGTCTTTATTGTGATAATTATTATTATTTCCCTTATTACTATTATTATTATCGCTATAACTGTTATTATTATCCTTATTAGTAGTATTATTAGCACTATAACTATTATGTTTATCCTTATTACTATCATTATTCGCACTATAACTATTATTATTATCATTATTATTATTATTATTATCGCTACGACTGTTACTATTATCCTTATTCTATTATTACCATCCCTATTACTCTTGTCTTTATCCTTATAACTATTATTATTATCGCTATAGCTATTATTATTATCCTTACTACTATTATTATTATCGCTATGACTGTTATTATTATCCTTATTCTATTATTATTTCCCTTATTACTATTATTATTATCGCTATAACTATTATTATTGTCCTTATTACTATTATTATCGCTATGACTGTTATTATTATCCTTATTCTATTATTACTATCCCTATTACTCTTGTCTTTATCTTGATAATTATTATTATTTCCCTTATTACAATTATTATTATCGCTATAACTATTATTATTTTCCTTATTACTATTATTATTATCATTATAACTGTTATTATTATCCTTATTACTAGTATTATTATCTCTATAACTATTATTGTTATCCTCATTACTATTATTATTATCGCTATGACTGTTATAATTATCCTTATTCTATTATTACCATCCCTATTACTCTTGTCTTCATCCTTATAACTATTATTATTATCGCTATAACTATTATTATTATCGCTATGACTGTTATTATTATCCTTATTGTATTATTACTATCCCTATTACTTTTGTCTTTATCCTTATAACTATTATTATTTCCCTTATTACTATTATTATTATCGCTATAACTATTATTATTATCCTTATTACTATTATTACTAGCACTATAACTGTTATTATTATCCTTATTACTATTACTATTATCGCTATGACTGTTATTATTATCCTTATTACTATTATTATTAGCACCATAGCTATTATTATTATTATCGCTATGACTGTTATTATTATCCTTATTCTATTATTACTATACCTATTACTCTTGTCTCTATCCTTATAACTATTATCATTATGTTTACTACTATTATTATTATCGCCATAACTATTATTATTATCCTTACTACTATTATTATTATCGCTGTGACTGTTATTATTATCCTTATTCTATTTTTACTATCCCTATTACTCTTCTCTTTATCCTTATAACTATTATTATTATCCTTATTACTATTATTATTATCGCTATAACTATTATTATTATCCTTATTACTATTATTAATAGCACTATAACTATTATTATTATCCTTATTACTATTATTAATATCGCTATGACTGTTATTATTATACTTATTCTATTATTACTATTCCTATTACTCTTCTCTTTATCCTTATAACTATTATTATTATCCTTATTACTATTATTATTATCGCTATAACTGTTATTATTATCCTTATTAGTAGTATTATTAGCACTATAACTATTATGTTTATCCTTATTACTATCATTATTCGCACTATAACTATTATTATTATCATTATTATTATTATTATTATCGCTATAACTATTATTATTATCCTTACTAGTATTATTATTATCGCTATGACTGTTATTATTATCCTTATTCTATTATTACTATCCCTATTACTCTTGTCTCTATCCTTATAACTATTATTATTATGCTTATTACTATTATTATTATCCTTACTACTATTATTATTATCGCTATAACTATTATTATTATCGCTATGACTGGTATTATTATCCTTATTGTATTATTACTATCCCTATTACTTTTGTCTTTATCCTTATAACTATTATTATTTCCCTTATTACTATTATTATTATCGCTATAACTATTATTATTATCCTTATTACTATTATTATTATCGCTATAACTATTATTATTATCCTTATTACTATTATTAATAGCACTATAACTATTATTATTATCCTTATTACTATTATTAATATCGCTATGACTGTTATTATTATACTTATTCTATTATTACTATTCCTATTACTCTTCTCTTTATCCTTATAACTATTATTATTATCCTTATTACTATTATTATTATCGCTATAACTATTATTATTATCCTTATTACTATTATTAATAGCACTATAACTATTATTATTATCCTTATTACTATTATTAATATCGCTATGACTGTTATTATTATACTTATTCTATTATTACTATTCCTATTACTCTTGTCTTTATCCTGATAATTATTATTATTTCCCTTATTACTATTATTATTATCGCTATAACTGTTATTATTATCCTTATTAGTAGTATTATTAGCACTATAACTATTATGTTTATCCTTATTACTATTATTATTCGCACTATAACTATTATTATTATCCTTATTACTATTATTATTATCGCTACGACTGTTATTATTATCCTTATTCTATTATTACCATCCCTATTACTCTTGTCTCTATCCTTATAACTATTATTATTATGTTTACTACTATTATTATTATCGCCATAACTATTATTATTATCCTTACTTCTATTATTATTATCGCTGTGACTGTTATTATTATCCTTATTCTATTTTTACTATCCCTATTACTCTTCTCTTTATCCTTATAAGTATTATTATTATCATTATTACTATTATTATTATCGCTATAACTATTATTATTATCCTTATTACTATTATTATTATCGCTATAACTATTATTATTATCCTTATTACTATTATTAATAGCACTATAACTATTATTATTATCCTTATTACTATTATTAATATCGCTATGACTGTTATTATTATACTTATTCTATTATTACTATTCCTAATACTCTTCTCTTTATCCTTATAACTATTATTATTATCCTTATTACTATTATTAATATCGCTATGACTATTATTATTATCCTTATTACTATTATTACTAGCACTATAACTGTTATTATTATCCTTATTACTATTACTATTATCGCTATGACTGTTATTATTATCCTTATTACTATTATTATTAGCACCATAGCTATTATTATTATTATCGCTATGACTGTTATTATTATCCTTATTCTATTATTACTATACCTATTACTCTTGTCTCTATCCTTATAACTATTATCATTATGTTTACTACTATTATTATTATCGCCATAACTATTATTATTATCCTTACTACTATTATTATTATCGCTGTGACTGTTATTATTATCCTTATTCTATTTTTACTATCCCTATTACTCTTCTCTTTATCCTTATAACTATTATTATTATCCTTATTACTATTATTATTATCGCTATAACTATTATTATTATCCTTATTACTATTATTAATAGCACTATAACTATTATTATTATCCTTATTACTATTATTAATATCGCTATGACTGTTATTATTATACTTATTCTATTATTACTATTCCTATTACTCTTCTCTTTATCCTTATAACTATTATTATTATCCTTATTACTATTATTATTATCGCTATAACTGTTATTATTATCCTTATTAGTAGTATTATTAGCACTATAACTATTATGTTTATCCTTATTACTATCATTATTCGCACTATAACTATTATTATTATCATTATTATTATTATTATTATCGCTATAACTATTATTATTATCCTTACTAGTATTATTATTATCGCTATGACTGTTATTATTATCCTTATTCTATTATTACTATCCCTATTACTCTTGTCTCTATCCTTATAACTATTATTATTATCCTTATTACTATTATTATTATCGCTATAACTATTATTATTATCCTTATTACTATTATTAATAGCACTATAACTATTATTATTATCCTTATTACTATTATTAATATCGCTATGACTGTTATTATTATACTTATTCTATTATTACTATTCCTAATACTCTTCTCTTTATCCTTATAACTATTATTATTATCCTTATTACTATTATTATTATCGCTATAACTGTTAATATTATCCTTATTAGTAGTATTATTAGCACTATAACTATTATGTTTATCCTTATTACTATCATTATTCGCACTATAACTATTATTATTATTATCATTATTATTATTATTATTATCGCTACGACTGTTACTATTATCCTTATTCTATTATTACCATCCCTATTACTCTTGTCTTTATCCTTATAACTATTATTATTATCGCTATAGCTATTATTATTATCCTTACTACTATTATTATTATCGCTATGACTGTTATTATTATCCTTATTCTATTATTATTTCCCTTATTACTATTATTATTATCGCTATAACTGTTATTATTGTCCTTATTACTATTATTATCGCTATGACTGTTATTATTATCCTTATTCTATTATTACTATCCCTATTACTCTTGTCTTTATCTTGATAATTATTATTATTTCCCTTATTACAATTATTATTATCGCTATAACTATTATTATTTTCCTTATTACTATTATTATTATCATTATAACTGTTATTATTATCCTTATTACTAGTATTATTATCTCTATAACTATTATTGTTATCCTCATTACTATTATTATTATCGCTATGACTGTTATTATTATCCTTATTCTATTATTACCATCCCTATTACTCTTGTCTTTATCCTTATAACTATTATTATTATCGCTATAACTATTATTATTATCGCTATGACTGTTATTATTATCCTTATTACTATTATTACTAGCACTATAACTGTTATTATTATCCTTATTACTATTACTATTATCGCTATGACTGTTATTATTATCCTTATTACTATTATTATTAGCACCATAGCTATTATTATTATTATCGCTATGACTGTTATTATTATCCTTATTCTATTATTACTATACCTATTACTCTTGTCTCTATCCTTATAACTATTATCATTATGTTTACTACTATTATTATTATCGCCATAACTATTATTATTATCCTTACTACTATTATTATTATCGCTGTGACTGTTATTATTATCCTTATTCTATTTTTACTATCCCTATTACTCTTCTCTTTATCCTTATAACTATTATTATTATCCTTATTACTATTATTATTATCGCTATAACTATTATTATTATCCTTATTACTATTATTAATAGCACTATAACTATTATTATTATCCTTATTACTATTATTAATATCGCTATGACTGTTATTATTATACTTATTCTATTATTACTATTCCTATTACTCTTCTCTTTATCCTTATAACTATTATTATTATCCTTATTACTATTATTATTATCGCTATAACTGTTATTATTATCCTTATTAGTAGTATTATTAGCACTATAACTATTATGTTTATCCTTATTACTATCATTATTCGCACTATAACTATTATTATTATCATTATTATTATTATTATTATCGCTATAACTATTATTATTATCCTTACTAGTATTATTATTATCGCTATGACTGTTATTATTATCCTTATTCTATTATTACTATCCCTATTACTCTTGTCTCTATCCTTATAACTATTATTATTTCCCTTATTACTATTATTATTATCGCTGTAACTATTATTATTATCCTTATTACTATTATTATTATCGCTATAACTATTATTATTATCCTTATTACTATTATTAATAGCACTATAACTATTATTATTATCCTTATTACTATTATTAATATCGCTATGACTGTTATTATTATACTTATTCTATTATTACTATTCCTAATACTCTTCTCTTTATCCTTATAACTATTATTATTATCCTTATTACTATTATTAATATCGCTATGACTGTTATTATTATACTTATTCTATTATTACTATTCCTATTACTCTTCTCTTTATCCTTATAACTATTATTATTATCCTTATTACTATTATTATTATCGCTATAACTATTATTATTATCCTTATTACTATTATTAATAGCACTATAACTATTATTATTATCCTTATTACTATTATTAATATCGCTATGACTGTTATTATTATACTTATTCTATTATTACTATTCCTATTACTCTTGTCTTTATTGTGATAATTATTATTATTTCCCTTATTACTATTATTATTATCGCTATAACTGTTATTATTATCCTTATTAGTAGTATTATTAGCACTATAACTATTATGTTTATCCTTATTACTATCATTATTCGCACTATAACTATTATTATTATCATTATTATTATTATTATTATCGCTACGACTGTTACTATTATCCTTATTCTATTATTACCATCCCTATTACTCTTGTCTTTATCCTTATAACTATTATTATTATCGCTATAGCTATTATTATTATCCTTACTACTATTATTATTATCGCTATGACTGTTATTATTATCCTTATTCTATTATTATTTCCCTTATTACTATTATTATTATCGCTATAACTATTATTATTGTCCTTATTACTATTATTATCGCTATGACTGTTATTATTATCCTTATTCTATTATTACTATCCCTATTACTCTTGTCTTTATCTTGATAATTATTATTATTTCCCTTATTACAATTATTATTATCGCTATAACTGTTATTATTTTCCTTATTACTATTATTATTATCATTATAACTGTTATTATTATCCTTATTACTAGTATTATTATCTCTATAACTATTATTGTTATCCTCATTACTATTATTATTATCGCTATGACTGTTATAATTATCCTTATTCTATTATTACCATCCCTATTACTCTTGTCTTTATCCTTATAACTATTATTATTATCGCTATAACTATTATTATTATCGCTATGACTGTTATTATTATCCTTATTGTATTATTACTATCCCTATTACTTTTGTCTTTATCCTTATAACTATTATTATTTCCCTTATTACTATTATTATTATCGCTATAACTATTATTATTATCCTTATTACTATTATTACTAGCACTATAACTGTTATTATTATCCTTATTACTATTACTATTATCGCTATGACTGTTATTATTATCCTTATTACTATTATTATTAGCACCATAGCTATTATTATTATTATCGCTATGACTGTTATTATTATCCTTATTCTATTATTACTATACCTATTACTCTTGTCTCTATCCTTATAACTATTATCATTATGTTTACTACTATTATTATTATCGCCATAACTATTATTATTATCCTTACTACTATTATTATTATCGCTGTGACTGTTATTATTATCCTTATTCTATTTTTACTATCCCTATTACTCTTCTCTTTATCCTTATAACTATTATTATTATCCTTATTACTATTATTATTATCGCTATAACTATTATTATTATCCTTATTACTATTATTAATAGCACTATAACTATTATTATTATCCTTATTACTATTATTAATATCGCTATGACTGTTATTATTATACTTATTCTATTATTACTATTCCTATTACTCTTCTCTTTATCCTTATAACTATTATTATTATCCTTATTACTATTATTATTATCGCTATAACTGTTATTATTATCCTTATTAGTAGTATTATTAGCACTATAACTATTATGTTTATCCTTATTACTATCATTATTCGCACTATAACTATTATTATTATCATTATTATTATTATTATTATCGCTATAACTATTATTATTATCCTTACTAGTATTATTATTATCGCTATGACTGTTATTATTATCCTTATTCTATTATTACTATCCCTATTACTCTTGTCTCTATCCTTATAACTATTATTATTATGCTTATTACTATTATTATTATCCTTACTACTATTATTATTATCGCTATAACTATTATTATTATCGCTATGACTGGTATTATTATCCTTATTGTATTATTACTATCCCTATTACTTTTGTCTTTATCCTTATAACTATTATTATTTCCCTTATTACTATTATTATTATCGCTATAACTATTATTATTATCCTTATTACTATTATTATTATCGCTATAACTATTATTATTATCCTTATTACTATTATTAATAGCACTATAACTATTATTATTATCCTTATTACTATTATTAATATCGCTATGACTGTTATTATTATACTTATTCTATTATTACTATTCCTATTACTCTTCTCTTTATCCTTATAACTATTATTATTATCCTTATTACTATTATTATTATCGCTATAACTATTATTATTATCCTTATTACTATTATTAATAGCACTATAACTATTATTATTATCCTTATTACTATTATTAATATCGCTATGACTGTTATTATTATACTTATTCTATTATTACTATTCCTATTACTCTTGTCTTTATCCTGATAATTATTATTATTTCCCTTATTACTATTATTATTATCGCTATAACTGTTATTATTATCCTTATTAGTAGTATTATTAGCACTATAACTATTATGTTTATCCTTATTACTATTATTATTCGCACTATAACTATTATTATTATCCTTATTACTATTATTATTATCGCTACGACTGTTATTATTATCCTTATTCTATTATTACCATCCCTATTACTCTTGTCTCTATCCTTATAACTATTATTATTATGTTTACTACTATTATTATTATCGCCATAACTATTATTATTATCCTTACTTCTATTATTATTATCGGTGTGACTGTTATTATTATCCTTATTCTATTTTTACTATCCCTATTACTCTTCTCTTTATCCTTATAAGTATTATTATTATCATTATTACTATTATTATTATCGCTATAACTATTATTATTATCCTTATTACTATTATTAATAGCACTATAACTATTATTATTATCCTTATTACTATTATTAATATCGCTATGACTGTTATTATTATACTTATTCTATTATTACTATTCCTATTACTCTTCTCTTTATCCTTATAACTATTATTATTATCCTTATTACTATTATTATTATCGCTATAACTATTATTATTATCCTTATTACTATTATTAATAGCACTATAACTATTATTATTATCCTTATTACTATTATTAATATCGCTATGACTGTTATTATTATACTTATTCTATTATTACTATTCCTATTACTCCTGTCTTTATCCTGATAATTATTATTATTTCCCTTATTACTATTATTATTATCGCTATAACTGTTATTATTATCCTTATTAGTAGTATTACTAGCACTATAACTATTATGTTTATCCTTATTACTATTATTATTCGCACTATAACTATTATTATTATCCTTATTACTATTATTATTATCGCTACGACTGTTATTATTATCCTTATTCTATTATTACCATCCCTATTACTCTTGTCTTTATCCTTATAACTATTATTATTATCGCTATAACTATTATTATTATCCTTATTACTATTATTACTAGCACTATAACTGTTATTATTATCCTTATTACTATTACTATTATCGCTATGACTGTTATTATTATACTTATTCTATTATTACTATCCCTATTACTCTTGTCTTTATCCTGATAATTATTATTATTTCCCTTATTACTATTATTATTATCGCTATAACTGTTATTATTATCCTTATTACTATTGTTACTAGCACTATAACTATTATGTTTATCCTTATTACTATCATTATTCGCACTATAACTATTATTATTATCATTATTATTATTATTATTATTATCTCTATAACTATTATTGTTATCCTCATTACTATTATTATTATCGCTATGACTGTTATTATTATCCTTATTCTATTATTACCATCCCTATTACTCTTGTCTTCATCCTTATAACTATTATTATTATCGCTATAACTATTATTATTATCGCTATGACTGTTATTATTATCCTTATTGTATTATTACTATACCTATTACTCTTGTCTCTATCCTTATAACTGTTATTATTATGTTTACTACTATTATTATTATCGCCATAACTATTATTATTATCCTTACTACTATTATTATTATCGCTGTGACTGTTATTATTATCCTTATTCTATTTTTACTATCCCTATTACTCTTCTCTTTATCCTTATAAGTATTATTATTATCATTATTACTATTATTATTAGCGCTATAACTATTATTATTATCCTTATTACTATTATTAATAGCACTATAACTATTATTATTATCCTTATTACTATTATTAATATCGCTATGACTGTTATTATTATACTTATTCTATTATTACTATTCCTATTACTCTTCTCTTTATCCTTATAACTATTATTATTATCCTTATTACTATTATTATTATCGCTATAACTATTATTATTATCCTTATTACTATTATTAATAGCACTATAACTATTATTATTATCCTTATTACTATTATTAATATCGCTATGACTGTTATTATTATACTTATTCTATTATTACTATTCCTATTACTCTTGTCTTTATCCTGATAATTATTATTATTTCCCTTATTACTATTATTATTATCGCTATAACTGTTATTATTATCCTTATTAGTAGTATTATTAGCACTATAACTATTATGTTTATCCTTATTACTATTATTATTCGCACTATAACTATTATTATTATCCTTATTACTATTATTATTATCGCTACGACTGTTATTATTATCCTTATTCTATTATTACCATCCCTATTACTCTTGTCTTTATCCTTATAACTATTATTATTATCGCTATAACTATTATTATTATCCTTACTACTATTATTATTATCGCTATGACTGTTATTATTATCCTTATTCTATTATTATTTCCCTTATTACTATTATTATTATCGCTATAACTATTATTATTGTCCTTATTACTATTATTATCGCTATGACTGTTATTATTATCCTTATTCTATTATTACTATCCCTATTACTCTTGTCTTTATCCTTATAACTATTATTATTATCGCTATAACTATTATTATTATCCTTATTACTATTATTACTAGCACTATAACTGTTATTATTATCCTTATTACTATTACTATTATCGCTATGACTGTTATTATTATACTTATTCTATTATTACTATCCCTATTACTCTTGTCTTTATCCTGATAATTATTATTATTTCCCTTATTACTATTATTATTATCGCTATAACTGTTATTATTATCCTTATTACTATCATTATTCGCACTATAACTATTATTATTATCATTATTATTATTATTATTATTATCTCTATAACTATTATTGTTATCCTCATTACTATTATTATTATCGCTATGACTGTTATTATTATCCTTATTCTATTATTACCATCCCTATTACTCTTGTCTTTATCCTTATAACTATTATTATTATCCTTATTACTATTATTATTATCGCTATAACTATTATTATTATCCTTATTACTATTATTAATAGCACTATAACTATTATTATTATCCTTATTACTATTATTAATAGCACTATAACTATTATTATTATCCTTATTACTATTATTAATATCGCTATGACTGTTATTATTATACTTATTCTATTATTACTATTCCTAATACTCTTCTCTTTATCCTTATAACTATTATTATTATCCTTATTACTATTATTATTATCGCTATAACTGTTAATATTATCCTTATTAGTAGTATTATTAGCACTATAACTATTATGTTTATCCTTATTACTATCATTATTCGCACTATAACTATTATTATTATCATTATTATTATTATTATTATCGCTATAACTATTATTATTATCCTTACTAGTATTATTATTATCGCTATGACTGTTATTATTATCCTTATTCTATTATTACTATCCATATTACTCTTGTCTCTATCCTTATAACTATTATTATTATGCTTATTACTATTATTATTATCCTTACTACTATTATTATTATCGCTATGACTGTTATTATTATCCTTATTGTATTATTACTATCCCTATTACTTTTGTCTTTATCCTTATAACTATTATTATTTCCCTTATTACTATTATTATTATCGCTATAACTATTATTATTATCCTTATTACTATTCTACTAGCACTATAACTGTTATTATTATCCTTATTACTATTACTATTATCGCTATGACTGTTATTATTATCCTTATTACTATTATTATTAGCACCATAGCTATTATTATTATTATCGCTATGACTGTTATTATTATCCTTATTCTATTATTACTATACCTATTACTCTTGTCTCTATCCTTATAACTATTATCATTATGTTTACTACTATTATTATTATCGCCATAACTATTATTATTATCCTTACTACTATTATTATTATCGCTGTGACTGTTATTATTATCCTTATTCTATTTTTACTATCCCTATTACTCTTCTCTTTATCCTTATAACTATTATTATTATCCTTATTACTATTATTATTATCGCTATAACTATTATTATTATCCTTATTACTATTATTAATAGCACTATAACTATTATTATTATCCTTATTACTATTATTAATATCGCTATGACTGTTATTATTATACTTATTCTATTATTACTATTCCTAATACTCTTCTCTTTATCCTTATAACTATTATTATTATCCTTATTACTATTATTATTATCGCTATAACTGTTAATATTATCCTTATTAGTAGTATTATTAGCACTATAACTATTATGTTTATCCTTATTACTATCATTATTCGCACTATAACTATTATTATTATCATTATTATTATTATTATTATCGCTATAACTATTATTATTATCCTTACTAGTATTATTATTATCGCTATGACTGTTATTATTATCCTTATTCTATTATTACTATCCATATTACTCTTGTCTCTATCCTTATAACTATTATTATTATGCTTATTACTATTATTATTATCCTTACTACTATTATTATTATCGCTATGACTGTTATTATTATCCTTATTCTATTATTATTTCCCTTATTACTATTATTATTATCGCTATAACTATTATTATTGTCCTTATTACTATTATTATCGCTATGACTGTTATTATTATCCTTATTCTATTATTACTATCCCTATTACTCTTGTCTTTATCCTGATAATTATTATTATTTCCCTTATTACAATTATTATTATCGCTATAACTATTATTATTTTCCTTATTACTATTATTATTATCATTATAACTGTTATTATTATCCTTATTACTAGTATTATTATCTCTATAACTATTATTGTTATCCTCATTACTATTATTATTATCGCTATGACTGTTATTATTATCCTTATTCTATTATTACCATCCCTATTACTCTTGTCTTTATCCTTATAACTATTATTATTATCGCTATAACTATTACTATTATCGCTATGACTGTTATTATTATCCTTATTACTATTATTATTAGCACCATAGCTATTATTATTATTATCGCTATGACTGTTATTATTATCCTTATTCTATTATTACTATACCTATTACTCTTGTCTCTATCCTTATAACTATTATTATTATGTTTACTACTATTATTATTATCGCCATAACTATTATTATTATCCTTACTACTATTATTATTATCGCTGTGACTGTTATTATTATCCTTATTCTATTTTTACTATCCCTATTACTCTTCTCTTTATCCTTATAAGTATTATTATTATCGTTATTACTATTATTATTATCGCTATAACTATTATTATTATCATTATTATTATTATTATTATTATCTCTATAACTATTATTGTTATCCTCATTACTATTATTATTATCGCTATGACTGTTATTATTATCCTTATTCTATTATTACCATCCCTATTACTCTTGTCTTTATCCTTATAACTATTATTATTATCGCTATAACTATTATTATTATCGCTATGACTGTTATTATTATCCTTATTGTATTATTACTATACCTATTACTCTTGTCTCTATCCTTATAACTGTTATTATTATGTTTACTACTATTATTATTATCGCCATAACTATTATTATTATCCTTACTACTATTATTATTATCGCTGTGACTGTTATTATTATCCTTATTCTATTTTTACTATCCCTATTACTCTTCTCTTTATCCTTATAAGTATTATTATTATCATTATTACTATTATTATTATCGCTATAACTATTATTATTATCCTTATTACTATTATTAATAGCACTATAACTATTATTATTATCCTTATTACTATTATTAATATCGCTATGACTGTTATTATTATACTTATTCTATTATTACTATTCCTATTACTCTTGTCTTTATCCTGATAATTATTATTATTTCCCTTATTACTATTATTATTATCGCTATAACTGTTATTATTATCCTTATTAGTAGTATTATTAGCACTATAACTATTATGTTTATCCTTATTACTATTATTATTCGCACTATAACTATTATTATTATCCTTATTACTATTATTATTATCGCTACGACTGTTATTATTATCCTTATTCTATTATTACCATCCCTATTACTCTTGTCTTTATCCTTATAACTATTATTATTATCGCTATAACTATTATTATTATCCTTACTACTATTATTATTATCGCTATGACTGTTATTATTATCCTTATTCTATTATTATTTCCCTTATTACTATTATTATTATCGCTATAACTATTATTATTGTCCTTATTACTATTATTATCGCTATGACTGTTATTATTATCCTTATTCTATTATTACTATCCCTATTACTCTTGTCTTTATCCTTATAACTATTATTATTATCGCTATAACTATTATTATTATCCTTATTACTATTATTACTAGCACTATAACTGTTATTATTATCCTTATTACTATTACTATTATCGCTATGACTGTTATTATTATACTTATTCTATTATTACTATCCCTATTACTCTTGTCTTTATCCTGATAATTATTATTATTTCCCTTATTACTATTATTATTATCGCTATAACTGTTATTATTATCCTTATTACTATTGTTACTAGCACTATAACTATTATGTTTATCCTTATTACTATCATTATTCGCACTATAACTATTATTATTATCATTATTATTATTATTATTATTATCTCTATAACTATTATTGTTATCCTCATTACTATTATTATTATCGCTATGACTGTTATTATTATCCTTATTCTATTATTACCATCCCTATTACTCTTGTCTTTATCCTTATAACTATTATTATTATCGCTATAACTATTATTATTATCCTTATTACTATTATTACTAGCACTATAACTGTTATTATTATCCTTATTACTATTACTATTATCGCTATGACTGTTATTATTATCCTTATTACTATTATTATTAGCACCATAGCTATTATTATTATTATCGCTATGACTGTTATTATTATCCTTATTCTATTATTACTATACCTATTACTCTTGTCTCTATCCTTATAACTATTATCATTATGTTTACTACTATTATTATTATCGCCATAACTATTATTATTATCCTTACTACTATTATTATTATCGCTGTGACTGTTATTATTATCCTTATTCTATTTTTACTATCCCTATTACTCTTCTCTTTATCCTTATAACTATTATTATTATGCTTATTACTATTATTATTATCCTTACTACTATTATTATTATCGCTATGACTGTTATTATTATCCTTATTCTATTATTATTTCCCTTATTACTATTATTATTATCGCTATAACTATTATTATTGTCCTTATTACTATTATTATCGCTATGACTGTTATTATTATCCTTATTCTATTATTACTATCCCTATTACTCTTGTCTTTATCCTGATAATTATTATTATTTCCCTTATTACAATTATTATTATCGCTATAACTATTATTATTATCCTTATTACTATTATTAATATCGCTATGACTGTTATTATTATACTTATTCTGTTATTACTATCCCTATTACTCTTGTCTTTATCCATATAACTATTATTATTTTCCTTATTACTATTATTATTATCATTATAACTGTTATTATTATCCTTATTACTAGTATTATTATCTCTATAACCATTATTCCTATCCTCATTACTATTATTATTATCGCTATGACTGTTATTATTATCCTTATTCTATTATTACCATCCCTATTACTCTTGTCTTTATCCTTATAACTATTATTATTATCGCTATAACTATTATTATTATCCTTATTGTATTATTACTATCCCTATTACTTTTGTCTTTATCCTTATAACTATTATTATTTCCCTTATTACTATTATTATTATCGCTATAACTATTATTATTATCCTTATTACTATTATTACTAGCACTATAACTGTTATTATTATCCTTATTACTATTACTATTATCGCTATGACTGTTATTATTATCCTTATTACTATTATTATTAGCACCATAGCTATTATTATTATTATCGCTATGACTGTTATTATTATCCTTATTCTATTATTACTATACCTATTACTCTTGTCTCTATCCTTATAACTGTTATTATTATGTTTACTACAATTATTATTATCGCTGTGACTGTTAATATTATCCTTATTCTATTTTTACTATCCCTATTACTCTTCTCTTTATCCTTATAAGTATTATTATTATCATTATTACTATTATTATTATCGCTATAACTATTATTATTATCCTTATTACTATTATTAATAGCACTATAACTATTATTATTATCCTTATTACTATTATTAATATCGCTATGACTGTTATTGTTATACTTATTCTATTATTACTATTCCTATTACTCTTCTCTTTATCCTTATAACTATTATTATTATCCTTATTACTATTATTATTATCGCTATAACTGTTATTATTATCCTTATTAGTAGTATTATTAGCACTATAACTATTATGTTTATCCTTATTACTATCATTATTCGCACTATAACTATTATTATTATCATTATTATTATTATTATTATCGCTATAACTATTATTATTATCCTTACTAGTATTATTATTATCGCTATGACTGTTATTATTATCCTTATTCTATTATTACTATCCCTATTACTCTTGTCTCTATCCTTATAACTATTATTATTATGCTTATTACTATTATTATTATCCTTACTACTATTATTATTATCGCTATAACTATTATTATTATCGCTATGACTGGTATTATTATCCTTATTGTATTATTACTATCCCTATTACTTTTGTCTTTATCCTTATAACTATTATTATTTCCCTTATTACTATTATTATTATCGCTATAACTATTATTATTATCCTTATTACTATTATTATTATCGCTATAACTATTATTATTATCCTTATTACTATTATTAATAGCACTATAACTATTATTATTATCCTTATTACTATTATTAATATCGCTATGACTGTTATTATTATACTTATTCTATTATTACTATTCCTAATACTCTTCTCTTTATCCTTATAACTATTATTATTATCCTTATTACTATTATTATTATCGCTATAACTGTTAATATTATCCTTATTAGTAGTATTATTAGCACTATAACTATTATGTTTATCCTTATTACTATCATTATTCGCACTATAACTATTATTATTATCATTATTATTATTATTATTATCGCTATAACTATTATTATTATCCTTACTAGTATTATTATTATCGCTATGACTGTTATTATTATCCTTATTCTATTATTACTATCCATATTACTCTTGTCTCTATCCTTATAACTATTATTATTATGCTTATTACTATTATTATTATCCTTACTACTATTATTATTATCGCTATGACTGTTATTATTATCCTTATTCTATTATTATTTCCCTTATTACTATTATTATTATCGCTATAACTATTATTATTGTCCTTATTACTATTATTATCGCTATGACTGTTATTATTATCCTTATTCTATTATTACTATCCCTATTACTCTTGTCTTTATCCTGATAATTATTATTATTTCCCTTATTACAATTATTATTATCGCTATAACTATTATTATTTTCCTTATTACTATTATTATTATCATTATAACTGTTATTATTATCCTTATTACTAGTATTATTATCTCTATAACTATTATTGTTATCCTCATTACTATTATTATTATCGCTATGACTGTTATTATTATCCTTATTCTATTATTACCATCCCTATTACTCTTGTCTTTATCCTTATAACTATTATTATTATCGCTATAACTATTACTATTATCGCTATGACTGTTATTATTATCCTTATTACTATTATTATTAGCACCATAGCTATTATTATTATTATCGCTATGACTGTTATTATTATCCTTATTCTATTATTACTATACCTATTACTCTTGTCTCTATCCTTATAACTATTATTATTATGTTTACTACTATTATTATTATCGCCATAACTATTATTATTATCCTTACTACTATTATTATTATCGCTGTGACTGTTATTATTATCCTTATTCTATTTTTACTATCCCTATTACTCTTCTCTTTATCCTTATAAGTATTATTATTATCGTTATTACTATTATTATTATCGCTATAACTATTATTATTATCCTTATTACTATTATTAATAGCACTATAACTATTATTATTATCCTTATTACTATTATTAATATCGCTATGACTGTTATTATTATACTTATTCTATTATTACTATTCCTATTACTCTTCTCTTTATCCTTATAACTATTATTATTATCCTTATTACTATTATTATTATCGCTATAACTGTTATTATTATCCTTATTAGCAGTATTATTAGCACTATAACTATTATGTTTATCCTTATTACTATTATTATTCGCACTATAACTATTATTATTATCCTTATTACTATTATTATTATCGCTACGACTGTTATTATTATCCTTATTCTATTATTACCATCCCTATTACTCTTGTCTTTATCCTTATAACTATTATTATTATCGCTATAACTATTATTATTATCCTTATTACTATTATTACTAGCACTATAACTGTTATTATTATCCTTATTACTATTACTATTATCGCTATGACTGTTATTATTATACTTATTCTATTATTACTATCCCTATTACTCTTGTCTTTATCCTGATAATTATTATTATTTCCCTTATTACTATTATTATTATCGCTATAACTGTTATTATTATCCTTATTACTATTGTTACTAGCACTATAACTATTATGTTTATCCTTATTACTATCATTATTCGCACTATAACTATTATTATTATCATTATTATTATTATTATTATTATCTCTATAACTATTATTGTTATCCTCATTACTATTATTATTATCGCTATGACTGTTATTATTATCCTTATTCTATTATTACCATCCCTATTACTCTTGTCTTTATCCTTATAACTATTATTATTATCGCTATAACTATTATTATTATCGCTATGACTGTTATTATTATCCTTATTGTATTATTACTATACCTATTACTCTTGTCTCTATCCTTATAACTGTTATTATTATGTTTACTACTATTATTATTATCGCCATAACTATTATTATTATCCTTACTACTATTATTATTATCGCTATGACTGTTATTATTATCCTTATTCTATTATTACTATCCCTATTACTCTTGTCTTTATCCTTATAACTATTATTATTATCGCTATAACTATTATTATTATCCTTATTACTATTATTACTAGCACTATAACTGTTATTATTATCCTTATTACTATTACTATTATCGCTATGACTGTTATTATTATACTTATTCTATTATTACTATCCCTATTACTCTTGTCTTTATCCTGATAATTATTATTATTTCCCTTATTACTATTATTATTATCGCTATAACTGTTATTATTATCCTTATTACTATTGTTACTAGCACTATAACTATTATGTTTATCCTTATTACTATCATTATTCGCACTATAACTATTATTATTATCATTATTATTATTATTATTATTATCTCTATAACTATTATTGTTATCCTCATTACTATTATTATTATCGCTATGACTGTTATTATTATCCTTATTCTATTATTA